>OU426862.1:8651104-8776104 GCA_911387685.1 Dolichovespula media
ATAATTAAATAAATAAATAAATAGAATCGTTGAAAATAAACGTCGCGAATTTCTCCTCGATCGATACTAATGTCAAGGGGAAAAATGTTTTTTCTCTTTTATTTTTTGTTTTCGTTTAGGCAATCGTATTGTTCGCCCTCGTCTCGGTGGCATTTACGGCTCCGGTCGACGAAAAGGAAGTGATCCAGATCGTGAAACATAGGGTGGCCGAGCCAGCGCCGGACGGTAGCTACAGTTACGAGTACGAGACGGCAAATGGTATTCAAGTTGCCGAACAAGCGCAGGTTAATTCCGGGGGTGACGTCCTTCTAAAACACGTCACCGGTTCTTTCACCTACACCTCTCCCGAAGGCTTACCTATCCATGTCACCTATACCGCCGACGACAACGGATTCCACCCTCAAGGTGAACACTTACCCGTTCCACCAGAAATACCAGGCCATATCCAGAGAGCTCTCGACTACATCGCCGCACATCCAAAGGAAAATAATACCGACAATTAATACGCTCGTCAAAAGGATCTTTCTTCTTCTCCTTCTCCTACTCCTTCCCCTTTTACGTCTTCTTCTATTTCTCCCTTCTCTCTTCTGTTTTTCTCTCTCCACTCTCTACCCCCTTAACGTCATCCCTTGTGAACCCCGAATCCTCCTGCGTTCTCATCCTCCTCCACTTGGATGCCATCCAAAATTGGAGAAAATTTTCTACGAGGATGTAAACCCACGATTTCTCAATTCGATCCTTCCTCTTAGAGAGCAGAAGAATCAATGCCTTCGGATACGGATCCTTCTTACGTCCTTCTAACGAGAAGCGATTTGTTATTATAAACACAATCTCGAGATTGCGTCCCACAGTTCGAGCCCGGGTGTAGGACGAAGTATGTTACTGTTACTGTAAATAAAAGTCATTTTTCTATACGCAACGATCGACAACGATCTTTTTTCATTAACCATCGTTCGTTTAAACTACCTTTATTATTATTATATCGAAGTATCCTTGGATTTCCTAACGACTGTTTTTACGATCAAATTTAACTAACTCCCGATTATACGACGAACAATTTCAATTCATTAATTCTTTTATCTTATATATATATATATATATATATATATATATATATATATATATATATACATTACCTAGCTACATACGAAAGATACACCGACGATAAATAAAGAGATTCTATTAGTCGTTAATTAAATCTGGTTAAGTCCTGCCTGAGTGTATCTAACGAGGTGTATCGATCGAACGATGTTTTTAATGTCAACGTCGAAAAACATTATCGTTCGATCGAACGTTCGAGTGAAAATGATTGTAACCGCCATTGAATTAGCATAATCTTTCTATCTTTTTCTCGTGAAAAAAAAAAAAGAAAAAAAAACTTAATTACCAATTAACGAACGAGAAACTAAAACTAGATATAGCCACGGTTATGTATCGTTTGATATTCGTTTGAATGAGTCACCCATCGCGATAACTTTTTGAATTAGCAGTAAAATCTTTCATAACGTCGTACACTCTCTCTCTCTCTCTGAGCGAAAGAAAAAGAAAAAGAAAGAATTCAACGAGCATAATCGCGCGTCT
Organism: Dolichovespula media; assembly: GCA_911387685.1. Taxonomy (NCBI): domain Eukaryota; kingdom Metazoa; phylum Arthropoda; class Insecta; order Hymenoptera; family Vespidae; genus Dolichovespula; species Dolichovespula media. The sequence continues at coordinate 8,652,686 of OU426862.1, forward strand.
CATATTCGGGATTATGTTATAAATAAAAATATATTCTGGAGTTACAATATGAGGGTATACTTATATCTCTACGTAAAATTTTCAAAATTTATCGAATTTCGTCGTTCGATAATATCTTAGAATTAGAATAAATTTAATGATTAAAGTAAAATCTACGACATTTATAAAAGTTGCATCGATTTCCTCGTTTGTCGATCATTTATACCATGAGTTGATCGAATAAAAAAAAAAAAAAAGAAAAGGTCCTTTATTTTTCCTCGGACTCGTTTTGAAAAGCCTCTGACGAGATCACAAATGACTATCATCCTCCTCAAATTTCTCTATAAAATTTCTTTTTGTTTCTTTAATGTCTTTCTCATAACGCATCGAGATATATACGTGTATATATATATATATATATTTTTTTTCTTTCTTTCTTTCTTTTGGTATAAAAAATAAAAACCCATAAAAATATTTATTTAACATTACGCGAATTCACGAATCGGACGGATATCTTCTACGCTAACTTAAATAATACTAAGTTCAGAACCGTTTATTCGATAGCACTCTGTTAGGACGATTAACGTTAGTATTGATAACAGCATTTTGACTGTAAGAGGGTTGTTGCTTCGGCTGTTGCTGTTGGTGGGGTTGTGGGAGATCCTCCGGTTGCTCACTGGTAGAGGGTTGTTTGGCAATCCATTCGAGGGCTCGTTGAATCGCCGGTGGAATTGGCGGTGGGGTTGGTATATGAGTACCTGACACTTGAGTGCCAAACTCATCGGCGGTCCAGCTCATGGCAATTGGCGTTCCATCGGGTGCGTTGTACTGAACCGAACCCTGAATCAGCTGGGTCTCGTCCGGAGTACCGGCGTACTTCCTACTGCCGCTTTCCTTCTGAAGAATTCCACCCTCGGTCTCGTATGCAAACGAGTAATGGCCTCGCGTATCCCCAAGGTCACGTGATTCGCTCACTACCTTTTCGGGTTCTCGAAAGTATTCCTGACCTTGGGCAAGGCCGACGATCGCGATCATTAGCTGAAAAGAAAAAGAAAAAGAAACAAACGATAGGAATCGTTAAAGTAATTCATTCATTCTCGTCTATCGTTTCTCGTATATTTCTCGTATACTCGCCGAGGACGTTTAGATTAATTAGAATTCGACGATCTAATCGTACCGACGTAGAATATAACTATCTTCATTAGAAAATATCTCGAGTCTTCATCGATATTATAATAAAATTGAAATCATGTATTGCCGTGTAAGAGGTTATCGTGACCGCGATAAATACATTAAAGAGCCGCGCGTTTACGAGTACATTAAATCTTAATTTATTGACTCGGCAAACGTAAGAGTCGTATCGACGATACGTCGAGGGAATAACCGGTAAGAGCTTTCGCTCGTACCTAATATGCTGTAATACGACGTCTCTATCGTATTGGCCAAAGGTTCGACTCGTAGTTCTCGTTAATCGAAACGACATTGTCTCTATACCGTCTACCATTTGATTCCTTGCTTAAAGGTTGAAACGATTTGTGATTGAAGTCGATGATATGAGCATGCTCGATAATATTACGTATAAACACGTATGTACATAGCACGCACTTATGTACATATATATTATATATATATATATATATATATATATATATATATTTATATGTATATACAGATTAGACCCAGCAGAAAATCGAAAGCTAGTACACGGACGTTCACGCGTATACACAAGCGCACACCTACAGCATTACTCTTCGTTATGTTCCGTAAATCCTCTAACATACCTTTCCCCGTCGAAAGGTCAGGGCAAAATGAATGTGTCGGTGGGTTAGGTCACAATACCCATTACGAATCCCAACTGGTAAAAGGTAACCGAAGGATAACCAAGAGCGTTAATATTTGCGCGTTACACGTGCATTGTCTTTTTAAATGTCTCGGTACATTAAAACATCCCACGGAATGCTTCGGCCATCCCACATAACGCCTCTCGAGATTATACGTCGAGAAACCTCATGTCCTTTGTCATTCAATTTTCAATATTTCTTTTCTTTTCTTTTCTTTTCGTTTTTCTTTTTCTTTTCTTTTTTTTTTGCATTTTTTACAAGGCAACAAAACGAACGATCGTTATTATCGTATAAAGGATTATCTTCGATTTGCTAGAATAATCGATCTATGATCTATCCGATCGATGAAACGTGTCTCGCTAATTAATTACCGTTTGATCTTCTCATTCGACGTTTCTATTCTAAGAATTCGTAGAATGTTCGAAGAAACGAAGAAATTACATTTCGTTCGGATATTACGGAATCGTGATTAAATGGACCATCCGAAAAAAGGTGGATACCAGGATCGTGCAACGATCGTAAATATTATTTACGCTTTCGAGATGTCTAGACGGGCCGTATAAAAGCAGTTTATTGATGTTAAACCGATACACACGAGTCGAACGATCTCGACCAACGCAACGATTTCTTCGCTATTATTAAATTTCATCGATTGTCAAATAAAACCCTAATAAATCAATCGGAAAGTATACTTTCGATCGATAATTTATTGATTTCTCTAATATAACAACGACGATATCGTTAGAACGAAAAAATTATTTAACCCATTTTATTTACGCCCGTAGAGATGATATATATTCGAGACGTTCGCGAGAATCGATCGGGGATCTTTCAAAAACTGTAACGTAATGAAAATAGAGAGGAAGAAAAAGAAAAAGAAAAAGAAAAACAAAGAGTTTGTGGAAATGACAACGACATGGTTGATAAGCGCCGTCAAATTAGAGCTATAAATATTGAAACGAAAAAATGTGTAGGAAATGAAAAAAAAAAAAAATAATAATAATAAAGAAAAGAAAAAAAAAGAAAAAAGACGAGGACGACGATCGAAGTCGAGAATCGGAGGATGAAGAAGAAATTCACTCACCAAGGCGCGCATGCTGGCCGGCACGACGTCTGTCTCGTTCGTATAATACGTGAATGGTGTACAGTGGTCCCCCGGTCGCGAGAAAGTTAAATGCCTCGGGTATAGTAAAGGTAAGAAGGATATATTTGTGAACGGGTAAAGAGAAGAAGAAGTCCAAGTGGCGGGACAGCGTCACATATATGTATATATATATATATATATATATATATATATATATAAATATAAATATATATATATATATATATATATATATATAGATCGTTGTTGGTACCTCTCCCGATGGTTGCCGGCGTGAAGTTCGCGAGCAACTCTTGGAACGTTGGGGGCAGAGCCGACCTTTATACCAGCGGGAGGCATCGCATGCCCCCGAGATCCTGCATTTACATAACCCGGGAAAGTTTATTTCGGCAGACGCCAACGCTTCTCCTCCCTCGAAAAGGTGTACCGAGGTGTATCAAAAAGAAAAGAAAAGAAAAAAGAAAGAAATAAATAAATAAATGAAAAAAGAAAGCCCTTTTTCTTCGTATCCGTCTATACTCCGCCCGAAAGGCCCTCGTCCTCACTTCCCTACCACTCCCTTCCCCCACTCTCTTGTATTATTAAACTTATATTATTTTCGAGCGAAAGGAAGAAAGACGGAAGAAATACAAAAAAGAAATCGGAGAGAGAGAGAGAGAGAGAGAGAGAGAGAGAGAAGAAAAAGCGCGCATTTTGATTTTCTCGAAACAATCGATAATAAAGGAGAAAGGATTCTAACCGGATAGAGGAGAACGGGGAAGGATTTTAATACGTTGGAGAAGAGGAAAGAAAGATGCGGGGATAATTTGGAGAGATCGTAAAGACATAGTCTCGTCGCGTTTCGATTCGAAAGCTTTATATTCTTTCTCTTTCTCTCTTCTCTCTCTCTCTCTCTCTCTCTCTCGCTCTCTCAAACTTCTTACAAGAAGTTTGTATCTCGTCAAAAAACAAGAACCACGTGTTTGGACGACGACGTTTTCGTGATTACTTAACGCACAGGCCAACGATCGCTCCTTTTACTTACGCAAGAACCAAACGATGATTACTCTCGAGTAAGAACGCAAGATCATCTTCATATTTTTCTTTCTTTCTTTCTTTCTTTCTTTCTTTCTTTTTTCTTCCTTTTTTCTTTCTTGTATTTCTCGTTTTCAAACATACGTTACTTACCTTTCTCAGAGAGACGACGATCCGTACGGTAGATCGACGAACTCGCTTCTGAGGTTTTCGACCGAGACGCTCTTGCCTTTTCAAAGTAAATTTACTCGTTTTAACGATGCCTCGAAAACTCGTCGAGTATTCTTAGTTTCCTTACGTAACGATCGATTCTCGGATTCTAACGATAAAAATTCGATTTAATATCGTTTGATCGGGAATAATGTGGATGGATAGAAACCGATGAGATATCATTCGATCAACGAGAATTATCGTTTAATATCGTATAATATATGAATTTATCCGTTATCCGTATGATCTACAAAACCGGATAAATCGTAAATTTCTTCGTGTTGTTATTTCTCGCTTTTACGAGTGTATATCGTTTGTATTAACGTCTCGACCATTCGTGGCAGACTCGCAAACAGAGATATTTCGTTGTACGATCTATCTAATTTATATATATCGAAGAAGTATTATGACAATTTCGAATTACGCGTAACGTCGTAAGATTTCCAAGTATGTACGTATACCTGTATACATGTATGTACCAGATCCTTAATGTCAAACGTAAACGAGTTCGTATATATGAACATTAAACACGATCAGACTATTACTTTATTCGCGTTCCTTGCCATAAGAAAGACAATCATAAATGTTGACTCTTTTGACTAAAGATACGTATAATATTCGAACGATATTACTTCCACTTTTTGTATGCTTGTAGAATACCTCCTTTCTTTCTCCCAGCCCTCCCCCCTCCCGACTCTCTCTCTCTCTCTCTCTCTCTCTCTCTTTCTCTCTATCTATCTATCTATCTCTATCTCTATCTCTCTTTCTCTCTCTATCTATCTCTATCTCTCTTTCTCCCTTTTCATTATTACTTTTTTTATGTTCTTTTTTCGAAATATCGACCGATCTAAACTTTCGAAAATTTCGTTACTATTTCATTCTTTCGTAATCCCACGTATTTACATATAAATTATTTCTGGAGCGACGAAACACGTGAACTTGGGAAATAAATCATACGAAAAGAAATTGTGTTTTGTAACTGTCACAAAAAATATATGAAATGAATAATACCGATGATCCTTACGTTTGACATCAATAACGCTTCTTACGAACCAACGTATATGCTAATTTCACAATAATTTTATGAAATATATCGACAGAGACAGACAGAGAGAGAGAGAGAGAAAAAAAATAAAATGATTTCGTATTACGTCGCATCGAAAACGAGTTACATTTGCTCGTCTATATCTGTACTTCCTTGTAAAGAATCTAACATTATTGATGACGCTTTCTCTTCGTTAGCCATTTATGATTCATTGTACCTTTCTATCGATCGACCTTTAACATATTTGCAATTTAAATCGTCATTTGCATTTGTAAGCTCGCCGATAATTTTCAATGCACTCGTAATTCATATTATAGAAACCAAAATAATAATGTTCGGTGTTTGTAAGGTCGAACGAATTAATGTCAAACATCGAATTAACGCGCTTTTAATAGCAAAGTTTACTACTTGATTAATTTCTCGGATCGATGATTCTCGATTATTAAAATTTGATCTACGTTATATCTATATCCATGAGATTTTGATACTTTTAAACGAAGCGTTGTCGTATAATGGGAGAATATTTAAATTATGAATTAACGATGCACGCTATACGCGTGTGAATCGATCGAAACGCGTTTCCCTTATACAGTGTCGTTCATCGAGATACGTATTTATGTTATTCCGTGTAACCGTTAAATATAAACACGTACTCTTCGAGTTACACGTTAAAACATTATTCCGATCTCTTAAACGAAAGGTTGCCTTAGAGCGTGGTCGTTGTTTATTAAAGGATAATGACACCGCAGCGTTTAGAATACCCGTTACCAATCTTCCGTGGGAATCGAACTCTTCGTGTGCGAGTCCTTGGCCCAGTGATCGATCCTACCTACCGTTCTACACTTCGAATAAATTGCCTTTACCCAGGCGCACGTATAAATTCATACCTGTCTTCGCTTCCCCATATTTTTATCTTAATAATGAGATCTATGCGAACGCCGTGATCTATGCCGTTGGAAAGAATTAACACCGTTAATTAAGACATTACAGATAAACTGACGTAAACTTTGTATGATTACAATCAATAGATCTTTATCGAAAATTGTGAGCATGGATCCGCATGATATTAAGAAAAAAATATATATATATTTTTTTACAATTTCATAATGAACGTTAAAAACGTCGTTGTGTATTATTATAATTAAATTGTTACGTTTACGTTCGTCGATAAAATATTCTATGAGTATAGGGTTGCCTGTTTCAAGGGGAATAACACTCCTCCCCTGCATAATGATAAACATGCATGCATGCGAATACTCGTACATGGTCGATTGCCTAACGTAGGCGCACGTCTTAACCTACATATGCCTATGCATTCTCCGATCATCCAACAAGTGTATAAGAGATATCAAATTTGTATAGCCGTACCACGGCCAAGAGATAAATATAAATACATATACTATTAATTAATTTTTATAAGAAAACTATCGATAAATTTTACTCAACTTTCAATTTTATCTAAACTAATATTTCTGTACAAAATTGATGTAGAAAACTATATGGGATCCGTTATATACAAAACGTTTCTTGTTGCTCCGACGTATGCACATATTTAGAAATTATCTTAAAATATATATATATACATATATACCTCAGATACTCTCCCTAGAAAGTTTATCCACACAGAGACGGCGTTATTCATTCCGATAATGTTGGCTTCACTGTTCCGAATAAAATATATCTGTATGTTTTGGTAGCCTAATGCATCGTTCGTGTTCAATGTGGTTCATACACATTTACACAAGTTGGTTAATGTTTATGCTTGTTTACTGTGTATATAATAAAAACAAAGTTGTATTTTGATATCAATTGAATGGAATGAAAATTTGACAAATAATTGTAAATAATATATGTATAATTGTCTGTACAATTCGAAGTATGCTCGCTTTAAAAGATTATGGTAGTAGCGATGGTGACAGTGAATCTGAGAGTGAAAGTACTATAGATAATAATGAAGAGAAAATTAAAGATAATAAAAATATAAATGATGATTCTCCAAGAGAGTCAGTTCTTACTGGCAAGCCAATAAGTACTCTCGGACTACAAATATGTTCCGCGCCAGAAGTCGTTTCCACAGTAAGTCATTTCTAACCTTTATCGTAACATCGTTTATTATAATCTTTATTCATTCATTTTATTTAAAAAATTTATTATCTCTAATACGCATAGGGAACGGAATTATGTGTAAAACATATAGATTCTACCGCATCTGTAGTTACCCATAATCCAAAGTATGAGGAATTATTTGCTCCAGATTTAGGTCCGGAAAATCCTTTCAAAACTCAGCAACAACGAGCCGTTAAGAACATGCTCTCTGGTTATGTTGAGAAAGCATATATCAGTGAATTTCAATTTGAAAATCAAAGAAGAACGTTTGCAAGCTACGGTAAATCATTTAAATCATTGATATAGCTCCGTATATGTCGCATTACAAAGAAAAAAGAAATTAAATATTTATGACAAATGATATTTTCAGGATATGCCTTGGATCCAACCGTCGATGGTAGCGCGGAAGAAGGAAAAACTTTGATCGGCGCGAAAGAGGCCGCTGAGGAATCCGGTGGAAAAACGGTCTTTGAGAATACGACGTTGAGGCCCTCGGATAAGAGAAAAAGACATAGAAATAATGATCCTGCTGATATCGAGGGATTTTTAGGTCCTTGGGGTGGTTATATAGATGAAAGGCGAGTTGTCAAGCCTACTCAAGAGGAAGCGGCAGAATTAGAAGAAATCTTAGCTAAAAGGAATAAAAGAGGAAAACAGATAGAGGAGAAACCACTCGAAGAGAAAACTGTATTGCACAGTACGTATGCGCGCGCGCATGCATATATTTGTATTACAGAAAAAATTATTTTAATTTTGCTTTAATTCGTTCAGTCAAAGACAGTGTGGATTATCAAGGACGATCGTTTTTACACGCACCGCAGGATATTGGTGTCAATTTGAGATCGGATTCACCTCCAGAACGATGCTTTTTACCGAAAGCACACATACATACCTGGGAAGGTCATACAAAGGGTATTTCTCAAATCAGATGGTTTCCACGAACCGCCCACTTGCTTCTTTCGTCTAGTATGGACTGTAGAGTTAAGGTATGTATAAAACAAAAAATGAAAAGTATATATATATATATATATATGCATACACAATTATCCTCGTTATTGTTTACCCGTATAATATTAAATACGACTTTATGTTATTTACTAGTTGTGGGAAGTTTATAAAGAAAGGCGATGCGTTAGAACCTATTACGGACATCGTCAGGCAGTACGCGACGTTAGCTTCGATAATGATGGAAAAAGATTTCTTTCGGCCGGATACGATCGTTACGTGAAATTATGGGATACAGAAACCGGTGCTTGTATAAGTAGATTTACAAGTAGAAAAATACCGTATTGTGCTAAGTTTAATCCAGATCCGGACAAACAACATCTTTTCGTAGCAGGAACGAGTGATAAGAAAATTATTTGCGTAAGTCATAACAATAATTCATGTCGTAGTTCTATTACAAAAAAAGAAAAATAATAATAATAATTTCATAACTGTTTCAAATTACAGTGGGATATACGATCTGGCGAGATAACTCAAGAATATGACAGGCATTTAGGTGCAGTTAATACGATCACTTTCGTTGATGACAATCGCAGATTCGTTACAACATCCGATGACAAAAGCCTTCGTGTTTGGGAATGGTAGATAATTGTTTTTTATTCCTGCTGCTTCAGCAGTACTCCATTAGAAAAGTTTAACTCTTTGAAATGAAACAAAAAAAAATGTATGTTATACTTTTAGGGATATTCCCGTTGACATGAAATACATAGCTGACCCTTCTATGCATTCGATGCCGGCTGTGACGCCGTCGCCCAATCAGAAATGGTTAGCATGCCAAAGCATGGACAACAAAATTGTTATATTTTCAGCATTAAACAGATTCAAAATGAATCGGAAGAAAACTTTTACCGGTCATATGGTTGCTGGCTATGCTTGTGGCCTAGATTTTTCTCCTGACATGAGGTATTAAATAAATATAAATTTATATATATGTGTATATATATATATATATATATATATATATATATATATATATATATGATGTTTAATAATTCATTATGATCTCTATGTTAAAACGCGCGTGCTTAATTATTCCCTTTCAGTTATCTCGTATCGGGAGACGCAGATGGGAAATGTTATATATGGGATTGGAAAACTACGAAATTATATAAAAAATGGAAAGCCCACGATGGAGTGTGCATTGACGTTTTATGGCATCCTCATGAACCTTCCAAACTTGCTACAGCTGGTTGGGACGGAAAAATAAAATATTGGGATTAATATTACGTATTAATGTGTAAATCCTACCTCTTCAACGTTATGCTAATTGACATGCGTATTATACGCCGTCATTAATCAAACACCAACTCGCACATTAAGAGATTGTACATACAGAATTTGTAATTGATCTATCATTTTGATCTAAGACGATATATGAAGTAAAATCCGAACGATAAATGTAATGATACATTTTAAAATTTTATAGTGTAATAAATAATTTGATTTATTATTGTCATTTTTTTTTTTTTTAATTAAATTTCTTGGTATTATTAGTTCCCGTTATTTTTATAAAATGAAAAAAAAGAAAATGTGAAATGAAATAGAATAAAATATTTGCAGGACAACATTAATACTTGTAATGTGATCTTCGGCGAATAATTGTTTGGAAATTTTTATTTTATTTATTTATAACATCTATACGTAGACGAACACGCGCACACGTACACACACACACACACACACATCGGATAAGTCACAGAGTAATTCCGTAATACATATATACGTGGGGTGCAAAAATCAATATTACGCGTCACAATGTCTGCTGCCGTGATCTGTACTTATCGCGTCATACGTATTGCATTTTTGTACGCTTTTACGATGTTTATGGTGTATAATTAAATTTATTAACGCTATCATTAGCATTTTACGAATAATCGTTTAAATTTGATAATATACGTAAATGTAAAAAGTTGAATTGTTACTTTAAAATCGACATTTGAGTGGTACTCTTGAAAAGGGGTAATATTTATGTTGCACATATGCATTTATGATTCTGCATGATCGTCTTTTTTTTCCATTTCTTTTTCAAGTGTTACATAAAATAATTATTTATAATATTCTTGACGCGAATGTTTAAGAAAGAAAAAAATCTATTTAACAATAATTTGTGTTCGTAAAATTTTTGTCGGTACTATGATGAATTATTAATTAGTGTCGAAATATATCAAGAAATACATACTCGTTTCTACGTTCTTTTTTTTTATGAATTATAAATAATTTATTTGATAATAGAAAATTTAGAAACCCATTTCTATAATGAAGTTATAGAATATTGAGTTCGATAATGTCAATGTAATAAATAAATGAAATCGGCCCCCTTGTAGAATTACTAAACGATGGATAATTCAGGATTAGGATATTCGTATCATCTACCATCAGCTGGTATGAATCTTAGGATCAAAAATATGTTATCTCAATTTAGTGATCTATTTAGCGAATTTAATAAATACATTGCGCCAGCGTATCATCATGATCGTTGCGAAAGGTACATAATGATATTAATTTTTTTTTCTCCTGAACCCTCACAAAATTTCTGGCAATGTAATAATGTATTAATACATGGTACATATTTATATTAAAAATAGATCGGTGCAAATGCGTTTATATTCTATGCACAAAAGAGAATTTGTCATGGTATTTGTTGGCTTCTTTGCCTGTTTTGGATTGTCCGTATTCATTGGACTTGCCGGTAAGCATTGTCGTGTAATTAAGTCTTACATTATATGTTTTCATGCCAAAGTATGCTTTTCTTTTTCGTTAAGGCCCACCGATAACTTCAACGACCGAACAAAAGGCACATGTCAATGAAAGCGAAACAGCTACTGGACCATTTATAATGAAGACGCCAGCTTTGTCGCCGTATAGCCAACAATTATGGGTCATTGCTAAATTATCAACGTTAAATAATGATGGTAATAACAACAATAACTTTAATAAAATTTAGTTTTAATAGAAATTATTTCTAAAATGTATCGAATGCGTAAGAAATTTGGCTTAATGCGTACTATTTGTTACAGATGAAAGATACGATAAAGGTTTTCAAGTAAGCGTATCAATAGACGGCATCGGTATTGATCATAAACTTAATCCTATACTACCATTGGAAACTGGACACAATAGGTATAGATAATTTTAATATAATTTCTTACTTGAATAAGATACCATCTTTTGATTTATAGAACAAGACATCTGAAATGCGAGAGGCAATCTTGCGAGGAGCTTGTTGTGGCTCATCTTGGATTTTTAGATTACACTTACTATATGATTACTGTCCGTTTTCACGGACTTGAAAGCTTCCACCAACGATATACGATACGAGATCTCACATTCTACGTCAGTAAGCACTAAATAAAATAATGCATCGGACACAATAACTTAAAAATTAAAATTATTTGCATCTTATGATTTCGTATCATATTCACAGTTTAAAAATTACAATCCTGCATTCACACAAATTGAGATATGGTTTCGACTGATCTTCTTACTGACTACCTTCGGGGTGATGGTAATTGATACAAATTAAATATTATGTCTTAAAATAATAATTGCATTGAATAATTTTATTTCAGTGTTGGTTTGGTCACTCACTGAGAAAATATCCGTTACACGATTGGTCAATAGAGCAAAAATGGATTTCTATTCTTCTTCCGCTATTAATTTTATATAATAGTAAGTATTAATATAATAATATGAACTAATCATATACACAATGATACTATTCACCTAACTTAACATTTTATGAAGCATTACTATACATTTTTTTTTTTTTTTTACACAGATCCTTTATTTCCCATGACATTTTTAATAAATTCCTGGGTACCTGGAATGATAGATGCGATTCTACAAACAACTTTTTTATGCGCTATACTAATGTTCTGGCTTTGTGTTTATCATGGTCTTAGACAGGTATTATCAATGAGAAACTCTTTGTATAATAGTAACAGTATTAAATTGCAATAATAGTAATTAATATAGAAATTATTTTTATAGAATGAAAGGAGATTAATTACTTTTTATTTGCCAAAAATGTTGGTTGTGGGTCTTCTATGGGCAGCAGCTCTAACATTGGCAACATGGCTTCGTTGTACCGAATTAGAGGATCCGACATACAATTACGTTCTTGATACATCAAATTATTACGTAATCAAATATATAACTCTAATTATATTTTTATAACATAAAATAACATGTGATATAATTTTTATTTTTGTGTGTTACAGGGTTTTAAAGTATTCTTCTTTACAGTAGGTGGTTTTTACATTGCATATCTTCTTGTACTTATATTAAAGGCATACAGTGAACTAAGATCTATGCCATATTTTGGTAAATAAAACTTTTATCGAATATTTATTAAACATCAAATTATTAAACATAAATGAATAACATAAGAGAAATTCATCAATATGTTTTTCACTGTATAACTATTTTTTTTTTTTTTTTATAGATTTACGATTAAGATTTTTAACATTACTTGCTGGAGTAGTCGCTGGTGTTTGCAGTTTAGTTACTTCTCGCCAATTTGGTGCAGGAGTTCTTGAGGATAGTTTTGCTTCGCGTCTATCTACATATTATCGCACATCAGCACAATTTATGGCTCTATACGGTCTTCTCAATTTTTATTTGTATACAATGGCATATGTTTATGCTCCAGCACTACAACAAGTCTATGGACAACGTAAATAATACAATAATTTAAAACGAATAATTAATTTATTATCACCGTCATTATTAACACGGAAAATTAATTCAATCCTTATTATACTTGCGACACAGATTCATCCATAATGAAGGATAATCCTGCTTTTTCGATGATGAACGATTCGGATGAAGAAGTTATATATGGTTCGAATGAAGACAGCAGACGGCTGTTAACTCATTTACCAAAAAATGTAGTGGACAGCGATTGAATAACTTAGACCAATATTATAATTTTACAATATGGTTATATAAAAATAATTGAATTAAATGAAGAAACGAAACATGCATTGGCAGAAAATTTTTGTAAATATTACAAAAATACTGTCTTTTAGGTATGGAGAAGGTAATATAAATGATAATTCATTTCAAAGAAATATTGTATTGTTAATAACAACAAACTAATTGCAATTTACAGACTGTACATATGCCTTCTTGGATTTTGGTATTAATCTATTTATTATAACCTAAAAAAGTATCACAATAATCCATTCATATTAATCTTTTATTATTCTCAATAAGTATTAATAAATAGGTATGAACAAGATGGAAAGAGCATATAAATAAATAATTAACAGAAGGATTTTAAATTTCCTGGATGGCATTGCATTAAATCGATTATAAATGGTAATTTATATTGTAAAATTTATTTACGAAATATCAGTATTAATTAATATACTTCTGTGCTCTTATTTATAAAATATAGAAACAATTTGCACCTTGTTAATATATATCATGCAAAGTGCAATATTAATAGAGAAACATCATTTCTTTTACTCTCATTCCTTACTCTCGATCTCTCGTACGATATAATTTATTATTAATACAATGTTAATGCAAATGTTTTAGTTCTCTAATCTTTGACAAAGTCTTATGTATAACTAATTAGAAAACGTATAGAAATTTCGTATGTATCGGTATAATGTACCATATATAGAAATTATTGCTAATTATAATATATGACTATACTAATTAGTACACGTATATTGTAAGGTATTGTTATACATCGCTTCATATTGCATTAATATTAATATCGTATACATGTACGTACTTAATACTTAGATGTTTATGAATTTATAAGATTCATTAATTGTAATTATTTAAACGTTCGAATAACAGTTCATTTCTAAACTTAAAACATTAAAGATTGTTAAAGATCAATATATTACTGGTTAATTGTTAGTAATGTGTATTACTGATATCGTTGGCTGTTTGTTCTTATTAACGATATTAATATAGGACAAATCATATTTTTATATGATTAAAAAATACTACAAATTCTATTTTAAAATATTGTAACATTTATCATTTTTAATCGGAGATTTATCGTTTTTAAATAAATCTAAAAGTTAAATAAATAAAAAATAAATAAAATGTTCTGTTCTGTATACGTAATAACGGTACTGACGAATGTGATCTTTACAAGGTGAAATTTTTTTGTTTAATTTTACACTGCAAATATTTAAATCATATGAAAGTTTTTGATTGAAGTTACCGTAAAATTTATATCAAACTCACCAATAGGAATTACACTTCAAACGTCGGTACCCAATAAAACTTGATAACTGTCGTTTGTATAAGAAATGTTCAACCATAAACCAAATCCAAATAAATTTATCTGAAGCTAAAAACGTTTATGATAGTATTAGCATTAAAAAGAAAAAAAAACATGGCGTCCTAGAATCGTAGAAATATTTTTCTCGCACAAAAGTAGAAAAGATTCGAACGATGTTGCTTCCTTCCTAGTCCTTCTACTATTAAGATAAAAGTGCGATAAGAAGCCAAATAAGTTTGTACACATCGATATTTCTCGATTGAAAGAATGATCGATTTTCGAGAATGATTAAAGGAACAATCGATAGTTAATTAAACTAGCCACAAGATAGCCACAACACGAGGGAAAAATCGCGGTGTCGAATGGCTGTCATCGCTTTTTATGACAGATGTTTTGCGTGATAAATTTGCTTTGTTAATTTGTATGAATAATAGTTTCATGAGCGTTATTTGATAAATAAACAATTAATAATTACGCTTGCGATTGGATCATTCACTGAAAGTGAATATTTTTCGTCAAATGACTAACGATCAAGAAGGTCAAATATCCGAAAATATTTTGAAGTAAAGATTCGGAGCCAGCTGTCTTCACCATCACAACGGACCGCGAATACGAAACATCCGGGCTGAGGTATTGATAGTGTAGTGGTGGTTGAATAATAATATTTAAACTACTCGTGATAAAGGTCGGATATTTGTGAAAATGGCAAAGACCTATGATTATTTATTTAAACTACTACTGATCGGAGATTCGGGCGTCGGCAAAACTTGTGTATTATTCAGATTTTCCGAAGATGCATTCAATACGACCTTCATCTCTACTATTGGTAGGTACTGCTCCCATTGTAATCATGATTATTCATAGCATTTTTTCTGATGACTTATCAAATACCACATGCGTGATACAACGTACATCTATAAATACATGTGATTACACAAATGCTGTTTTATGAAAGACAAAGAAAGTATTGTTTAGGGATTCTCATTAAACATGTACGAGTCACTGTTTATAATTTTTCAGAGCTTACTAAATTTAATCCTAAACAAATCTATTATATACGTTTAAAATCATTTAAATTTGATAATGCCGAACAGGTTGTATTATATAATACGTTGGATAATTTTGTTATTCTATACAAATTAGTTTGACAGGAAAATAATATCTATAAAAACATGTCATATAAATCTAACGGATCTTCCAGCTACGATTTTTTCTTTTTTCATTTGATTTTAATATTTATTTATGTTTATCGAGAAATGACAACAGTAAAGACAATGTTTAGATTATGTCATTGTATTTGATATTTCAGGAATTGATTTTAAAATTCGTACTATCGAGTTAGATGGCAAAAAGATTAAATTGCAAATATGGTAAGTATTCTTACATATTCGTTGAAAAATATTTCGCTTAATATCGATGTTTTCCTTAATATATTAACAAAAATATATTTTTATAAAAGGGATACCGCCGGACAAGAAAGGTTTCGTACAATAACAACGGCATATTATCGTGGTGCTATGGGAATAATGTTAGTGTATGATGTTACAAATGAAAAAAGCTTTGAAAATATAAAAAATTGGATTCGTAATATAGAAGAAAATGCATCTGCCGAGGTAGAGAAGATGTTATTAGGCAATAAGTGTGAACTTACAGACAAGAGACAAGTATCAAAGGAACGAGGTGAACAACTTGCAGTTGAATATGGTATTAAATTTATGGAAACATCCGCAAAATCTAGTATCAATGTTGAAGAAGCATTTTATACTTTGGCACGTGACATTAAGGCTAAAATGGAGAAGAAATTGGTAAGTATTTGTAATATTTATTAATAATTTACCACATAAGGATTGCATATATCGATTTTAATGTTTGCTTATATTAAATTATATTTGCATTTTTTTTAATAAAACAAAATTTTATATCTAGCAATGAATAAAGTTTAACAATGAAAAAAAATTTATTTTACGAATAGTACCAAAGTAAAGTTATAAAATGTAAAAATAACAATGTCTTTGTCAAATCTATTTGTGTATATGTATTTAACATTATGCAACATCATTAAATTTCTTGGCATAGTTATATTCCAAAAATTGCATGTTTTTTACATTCTGTGTTGAAAAATATTCATAGAAACATAATTTCTGAAAAATGAAATAATGTATAGGTTATACCATTTGTATATCACTGAATATCATAGAATTTTTAAATATGTCATACAAAACATAAATGATATTTGATTAGTAAAACATATTTATTTATGGGAATATATTTGTTATATGTAATAAATATAAGTATTATATAAGTGTACTTTATTGAGAATTAATATCTCTAACACACTTTATACTAAGCAATGTCAGAAATGCTGTAGTATACTCAATCGCCTGTAATTTTTTATATTGAATAACTTCATTTTCTTTGTTTCCTATGTCTGTTTCTCTGTGTTTGGTGCGGGTCTATCTTGGCAGAAGGTAACTGTTTCTTTAGACACTCTTCTTACTTGAATGTATATTTTTCTTTTCCGATGTAACACTGTCAAATTGTGTTACATATCAACTAATTCTTCATATGCAAGATTATGTATAATATTTGCATCTATTATTAACACTATGCGTATTAATATATTAAACTTATTGTACCTGCATTTGTCTATGTCCCATACGTAGTAACTTAACATTATTAGCATTACACTTTGCAATTTTTAACTACAGGATTAAACATTTAATATTTTATTAATCTTGCATATTTGCATCTTATACATAGGTCTCATCCTTTTTTAGATTGTTAGATACGTATAATCGTTTAACAATTATACTAACAATTGTTTATGCTTTAATTTGTTCTCATAACATAAAAAATGTTGACACGTATATGCTCCATTTTATAACTAATTAGTGTATTTGTTTTATTTTATCTAGGAAGCATCAAATCCACCTAAAGGTGGCGGTCACCAGTTGAAAGCATCGGAACCACAAAGGAAACCACCAAGTTGGTTAGCTCGCTGTTCTATACTCTGACCCCTTAAATATTTCCGACCTTTGAATGAGGCCAACTTGTCTATTATTATTAATTACTTACATACATTTCGTCGAACAAATTTAACGTTCTACGAGGCTTCATATGGCCCAGTAATTGGGCTCTGTGATTTTACACCTTGACAATGGACATTGACTGTGTTTTTATAATCATTAACATTAAATAATTTCTTACTGAGGAAACCATTAGAGGAGAAATTGTCAAAACTATTTCAGTTGGTTTTTCCATATCGTTAATGATTATATCTTTTTTTATAAAGGGGAAATAGAAAAACATCTAATGTACACCTTTGAAATGGAAATATTTTTTCAACTGCATTTTTGTATTATCTTTTATTATAATCTTATCAATAAGTAATTTGTGAAATAATATTGTTGTGAAAATTGTGATATTTACAGCAAAGAAATTCATAAAGTAACAGATTTCATCTTATTTTTTACATTTCATTGTGCTTCTGTGATTGTTTCTCCTCTGGTGTTGTTATGTAAAGAAGGGATACAATGGAATCAATATTAAAGAACCAATACTAAATGTGAAATGCAAGTATAAACTACTTCGCTTTAATATTGGGGAATATCATTTTTATAAGACGCACGAAACGCATTCTTTTACATCAAATATTTTTGTGTTCCTGTTATTAAAAAACATATATCTATACATTTAGAAGGAAGGATCACTGTGCAAAACCACATATAATGAGTAATAAAGTAAGGTTAACCAGTATAAAAATCACAATCATTTTTTACATTGTTACTAAGCGATTAGCTTTTTCACGGAGTTAATAAGAATACATCACAAGCATGTTATAATTATTAGCGCATTAATTACTAATAATACAACTAAAATGAAAACTGCATCGTGTGATGACTGAACAAAAATCCAATAGGTAATTCAAGTGTTATAATCATTAGGCAAGGAACTTTTTTTTTCCATTAGTTCCAGAAAATAATACATGTACGAAAATGCTTATTTTCTAGATATATTTTATATTGCATATAGTAGTGGATTCGTGTACGTGGAGGATCTACAGGCAATATCTTTATTTGCTTGTTGTCATAGTCTGCATCTTTGCAAATTTGCATTTTAATCACTAAACTTGTTTGGCATATAATGAAATATACAGACAATTATTATATAATACATTTTATATTAATCCTATATATACCCAAGAGCATTTATTGACTTCACTTTTCCTCCTTCCTCTTCTCAATTATATTTATTACAGAGATAATTTTAATTCTTGAATCAATGCCTGTAACTGACAAGTAAGAATACATTTTATATAAATATATATATATATACATACATACATATATATATATGTATAATCAATACTAACATTATATTATATCCATATATTCAATTCATCCGCGTGTCGTGTCTACGCACGCGCACGTAGAATAAAATTTTATTTATATAAATGCACTTTACCTTTTCGCACAATTTTTTAATTTCTGGATGCAACGTAGTATTTGAATCTGAATGATTTGAAATATCGCTGCACAAAGAATTTAATTTACATTGCAATTGCTGTATTTCGATTTTGTCTCTTTGATGTATACTATGTACACATAATCCAAATATTTGTAAACGTTTGTTAAGATCAATAATGTTTTGGCATGACTGTTGCAAATATTGATGCTCCTTTTTAAGTTTCACAATCTCACTGCAATCGTTTTTACAATTTTTACAATGCTAATATATATTTTATATATATATATATATATACACATATTTATTTTTTTTTTCACCTTTCAGCAGTAGCTATCATTTGCAAAGTATTGTCTCTTAACATCGTTAGAGATTCCTCAAGATTTTTATTTAACATTTTCAAATTAGATATTTTGTCTTCCGCAGTTCGTAATTTGATATTACTATCTATCATTTCTAATTTCGTAGCTTTCGTTTGCTCGATCAATGAATTGCGTTCATTAATCATCGCATCGTAATTGACTTTTAATTGGACATGTTCGATGTAAGTTTTCATTTTTTCATCTTCCAAACGACCGATCATATTAATAGCTGCTGATAATTGAATCTTTAATTCATTATTAATTTGGTTTTCGTTTTCCAAAGTAGATTTTGTGTCGTACAAGGAATGACGTGTTTCTATAAGCTCTTTCTGTGTTTGTTCCAACATAGTCTGTTCGTCGACAAGAAAAAAAAAAAATATGTCATCTTTTTAAATTCTACTATAATCGATTGTATAAATATTTATGTATTCATAAATTTTTAATTAATTATTTCATAAACTTTATGTATTAATATTATTGCAAGATTCGTATCAAACGAACGTAGAAGAAACAATACCAACCGATTTTTCTTGTAATTCGTATATTTTTTCTCGCAATTGTTGCTCAGTACAAAGAACATCCAAATCGTTTAATTTTTGAATATTCTCCATTTATTTATTAATCGTGTAATTTAAATGAAATTTTCTTTATCTGGCGATTTATAAGATTAAATCATTAATAGATCTATCAAGATAAATTTTCAATAGAAATTCCATACGACATTGTGGTGGGAAATTTAAAATTAATTACGGAGACGACGTAATACGATAATATAATATAATGTATATATTTTATAACTGAGTGAAGACATAAAGTAGGTATGATCTATATATATATGTATATATATATATATGTGTGTGTGTGTGTGTGTGTAAAAAAATATTTATATTCTATCGATTTCTTATAAATTACGTTTTTTTTTTTCATACAGGTTTTGTTTTATAAAAATAATTTTTTTTCGTAAAAAAAAATCGATTTCTTATAAATTACGTTTGTTTCTCCTTTCATACAGT
The DNA here is from genome assembly GCA_911387685.1 of Dolichovespula media. Lineage (NCBI taxonomy): Eukaryota > Metazoa > Arthropoda > Insecta > Hymenoptera > Vespidae > Dolichovespula > Dolichovespula media. The sequence goes on from OU426862.1 coordinate 8,673,077, forward strand.
AGTTTTGTTTTGTAAAAATAATTTTTTTCGTACAAAAAAAATAGATACATCACATTATTTATATAGTAAAAAAAAAAAGAAAGAAGTAAATCCTAACAAAACATCAGTCTATCAAATTACAGTTTACTTAATGTCGTTCTTACAATCATTTAATAAAAATAACAAAATTCAGTGGCTATCCATAAACTGTATATCCGAAAGTAACAAAACAGTATTTGGTAATGGCCTTGGTTGAGGACTAAGTACAGTAAAAGTTTGTCTGTCAACGTCAACATTAGTGCTGTAACAAAAATAATAAAATTGATATGTATTAAATTTGAATAGATTTTTAGAATTTGATCAAATATATTCATTTTAACTTACACACAAACGAATCCAGCAACATTAGTTTGTACAACATCATCTTCGGGAGAATCCGCAAAAGATACGGACAATAGATGATGTAATAAATTAGGACCTGGCGTAACAGCTACTAGTTTTGTTAAATTATCTTCAGCTTTCATCCCTAATGGCATACAAGACGCAGGTAAGACAGGCGCTCCTATTTTATATAATCTTGCCTCATTCCATTTTACTTCAAAGCTATGAGGATACAAAGGTGTTCTTGATCCATAAAAATATGCGCGAACTCCTTGATCCCTAGCTTCAGTTCTTTGCGTTTGACTTCTTTCAACTACTCCACCACTTTTTGGTAGGAAAACTACTTTTACAAAATCCGGCATATCCCTAACAAGTTCATTGTAAAGTCTTTCTTGATCTAATACTAAAATAGCATCAACTTCGAATGCTTGCGCAGCATGTGTCAATAGTTTATATCCATCTCCTTTTACCCAACCGCAAGTATTTATTACAATACCAGATACTCTTGCTTTTTTATTTGCCTGAAGTCGATCTGAACAAACTTCTGCCAAACGAGTTACAAGAAGATTGTACAGAGCAACATTAGCGGATGGGGTTTTATGTCCAAAATGAAAAACGAGTGGTGCTTGTTGACTAAAATCTTCTATTACATTGGATGGTCTCTCTACCAATAAAGCACCCACAGTACCAGGTATAGCTATATCACCTTGACCAACATCCAGGTCAACAAAGATCGGTCTTCTTCCCATTCTAACCGCATAATTTAATAAAAGTCTACAAAGAGTTGATTTTCCTACATCGCACGGTCCTACAACCATAGTTATAGGACCTCGTCTATCTCCTTTTTCTGCTGCCTCGCGCATTCTTTCCATAGCCGCATGACAGTTTAGATATAACCCCATTGGTGTTTCTTTGGCTACGTAACTAACGTCCGTTTTTCCGACTAGTTCAACGGTACACCCTTGCCACGTAAATACCGCAACTTTGGCTCCAGCACTAAATTCATATTTTTTACCTTTCACTAATTCTGTGCCAAATACTTCACCTAATCCATTTTTTAACTTGAATGTAACATGAAACAATTGTGAAAGCATTACGAAGTAGCAATACAAAATATTTAAACAAACAATTTTTTCCTAACTATATAAAAAATAAAGTTATCCCAGAAACCTTACCTCTAATGTAACTTTCTCATTTTTACTTTCTACTTCAAAACGTAGTTCACAATCAGGATCCAATTTAAATTCTTGCGTTGTAGATTTTTCGTCGGACATGTTATTTCTTTTTATATTATTTAAAAATTATCTTTATTATTTCAAATTAAATAAGCTTATCCAACTTTGAAAACTATTAGTCTTCCTTATTTTATAGGTTAGATTAAGTATCTTTATCTGTAATACATTCTAGCGTCAGATTTGAAGGAAGACGCACTAGTTACATATTTATTACACCTTTAAAATACGTTAGACATATTTTCGAACAAAAAATATCTCACAACTTGATCATCAATCGTACGATTTTGTTTTGTTTATAAATTTAATTAAACTTAGAGACTTTTAAAGAGATAAATAAGAGAAAATAATGCTGATCAATGTATTTTCTTTGAACAGTATATAACATTAGTGATATATGATAACAATACGAAAAGTTTACTTTCATATAATAATTCGAAAACAAATGAAAATTTCAATTTCGAAAAATATCGTAAACTGTGGGGAAAAACATTAATTTGTGAAAGCCAAAATAACAAAGATTGTAGGGCGATGTGGTAACGTCGAAAAATTAACATTTTATAATTATATGCAGATATATTTGCATGTTTTCGACGTAAACACTGAATTTGCATAAAAAAGTAAAACGAAATTTAAAATAGAAATTTTTAAGATATCGACCATTTGCATGTACGTGTTATATATGTAAGTCAAAAACGTCCTAACTTAAGTCACATTGTCAATTAAACGGAAACACGATGACGTCATATCGATAATTTGATTTTAACAATTTACGTAATATCGTAAAACACTTGAATACACTTTTTATTTGCTTCTTTTTATTTATTCATTATCGATTATCTTTGTAGATTTATTGTCAACGTACAATTCAGTATAATTAGTATATATCGTTTGTATCTTTAATATTTTGTTTTTTTTTTAATTTTATAAATATATATATATATATATAAATATAAATATAAATATATATATATATATATGCTAAAGTGTTCGTACATGTATATTCAACCAATCAACTTAAAAGTTTTGAAAGTGATTCATCGAATACTCAGTGAAGACGATACTGTTTGACCCCATTCCATGAGAAGAAAGCTTGTTAGTTTATATATGTATTTTCTAACCTCATGTGTACACGCATAAGAAAAGTATTATCATTACAATAATAATATGTTGTATTACGTCATCCTTCGATAAAAGACATGTGTATAGTTAGACAGAAAATATATCGCGATAACATATGATAATGATTTTAAATTTATGCAAATTAAATTCATAGTTTAGTTGCATTAGGCCTCAAATGTAGGAAACTTGTTTAGTATAAAGTAGACTTCACGTGAGATAGAAGGTTTAAATATAAATAAATGAATAGAAGTATATTTTCTATAATACAAAGAGTAACAACTATCGTGAGAGGTTACAGCATGGCTCAGATAGCACCTCTACAAGAAGCTGCTTTGGAAGAGCGTTGCATTCTTGTGGATGAATTTGATAAACCTATTGGTAATGCATCGAAAAGGGATTGTCACAGAATTACCAATGACGGTACCATACCGCTTCATAGAGCATTCAGTGTATTTTTATTTAATCAGGATGGCGACTTGTTGTTGCAAAAACGTTCTCCATGGAAGGTAAAACTTTATATTACAGATTTAATCTTTAAGAGGATCTATGATTATTAATGGAATAAATCAAAGTATATTCGTTATTCATTTTGTATTTTTAAATTTTAATAATAAATTTGTATTATTTCAGGTAACATTTCCAAACTGTTATACAAATTCATGTTGCAGTCATCCTTTAGCAGAAATTCCTGGAGAAACTTTAGAGAACGATGCAATAGGTATTCGTAGAGCAGCACAAAGAAGACTTAATTATGAATTGGGTATTCCTATATCAGAGATCCAACCTTCTGATTTCTTGTATTTATCAAGAATTCATTACTTTTCTTTGGGAGATGGAATTTGGGGTGAACACGAAATAGATTACATATTATTTCTACAGAAAGATCATATAACAATTGATCCTAACCCCGATGAAGTCAGTGAAATTCAATGGATATCGAAATCGATGATTAACGATTTGACGCATACCTTAAAAGCACCGCTAACACCTTGGTTTCAACTTATGCTTCAGCATAAATTAAAACTATGGTGGGATAATTTAAAAACATTAGATAAAGTACAAGATTATTCTGTAATACAAAAATATTTGTAATACATTGATATAATTGACTCTATTTCTATACTAACTATATGCATCATTCGATTATAACATATATATGTTGTCTATGGAATAATTTTAATTTTTGTGCTTATAGTGAATTTTCAGATCTAAAATTTATGATTGAAATTTATGTGGTTACTTGTTTGAAGAAAAAAAACATAATATCATAATTTTACATTTTCTATTTCATCAGGTTATAATATATAATGTCAGTATATTGTAATGGATTAATATTGAGAAAGGAATGTTTTATTGTGACTGCTATTATGATTTAATTGGAAATATTGTAATGTAATTCAAATAAAGTGTGAATATTTTGTATAAATTGTATTACAAAAGTATTATTTTCGCATAGAAAAAAAATTATCTTTAATTTCATTAAGATCGTTAATTTTGAAGAAAAATTACATAAACAGTAGAGTTTGTTAAATGATATATTTTATATATATTTTATATATATATATATATATATATATATATATATATATATTTAGTTTAATATGGTGGTGGAGTATTTTTTTTATTAAGTTCTTTTCGAAATAAAACAAACGCTTATGATTTATAATAATGGTTCATCGCTAATCATCTCGATAAAAGACCATGAATTAGATCGTTAGTTACGTTAATAAATGGTATCGATACCATTTAAGACAATATTATCCGAAAATTGAATCTCATTGATTCGAGTCAGTAAAGAGATTAGTCGAGGAAAAAAATTATTTATAAAAATTACGAGAAATTTATTTTACGTTAATTCTGTACTCCTTAATCTTGCTTATGGATAAAAAAAAAAAAAAGAAAAAAGGAATAATGAATTGAAATAGATGCATATATCTTACGTCATTAGAAAATTAAATAAGCGTAGATCACAAGAAAGATGAGAAGCAACCAAATTGAAACACGTATCTTCTTTATTGCTTGAATCATTGTTAGACTTTTCTTCCCCCTTCATACGGTTCATTCATAATGTTTCCTTTCGTGGGTGGACTATATAAACGTGTTTTTCTCTCATCTCTGTTCTTTCGTAAATTGCAGGAGCTTCTCCGGTAAATATCGTTCAGAAAATAACATTTTGACATTACATTGCGGCTAAGTTTTAATCTGGTAAAAGGATAAATAATGGTTTCTCGATATTATGTGTAAAGATAGTTTCTTCTTATCTATACTTCCAACGTGAAAAATGTTTTCCCATATGTTTCGATACTTGCTCCAAGTTCTTTTGATCATCAAATTGTGTGCTAAATGTACAGTTGGTTTTTACGAGTCGGCACCGCATATAATTGTTTTCATGGCCGATGATTTGGTAAGGAAATGGCAATATTTCACTTAATACATAAAGCATGCTCATTTATTACAGAATCTGTCAGAGACAAGATGTTAAGAATAGAGATATATAAATTACAATCGAGAAGTATGAAAACAAGAACGTACTTGCTATAAATTAAAAGTAAAAGATATATTAGAGAAAAAAATGTTGAATGGATTTATATTAATGAAGTATTCGTTATATTTATCGTTTTAAGATAATTTTTTTTTAATTATAATTTATGTGTGTGCGTTAGCGTTTTCTTAATTACGAACGAGAGAGGGAGGAGAAAAAAAGATGGAAAGAATGATTAGATAATAGCACGTAGGTGTAGAAGTGCGAACTCGTCCAATAAAATTTGGTCTAATCTGAATTATAAGGTTAATTGGATAAAATTAGAATAAATGCATATAAACTGGAAAGTATACTTTACATTTTGACGCAAGCGTGCGTTTTATTTGAACTTGTATATAGTCAATTTTATATATATATATATAACATGATCGATTTTTCTTGACGATTTGTAGGGATGGAACGATGTTGGATTTCACGGTTCGAATCAAATACCAACTCCGAATATAGATGCTCTTGGATATAATGGAATTATTTTAAATAAACATTACGTATTGCCTTCGAGTACATCCTCGAGAATAGCGTTTTTTACAGGGAAATATCCTATTCGTATGGGTAAGGAATGGGAACGTTCTCATAATCGTCCTCGTCGTCGTCGTCGTTGTCGTCATCGTCATCATCGTCATCACATTTTTTCTTACGTTCTTTTATCGTAACATTATGTAAAAGATATGAAAATTATCATAGTTATCATGACATAGGTATGCAGGGAGATGGTATTCGCGGTGGCGAACCACGCGGTCTTCCTTTGGACGTACGAATATTGCCAGAACGTTTGAGAGGTTTGGGATATACTACAAAATTAATTGGTAAATGGCACGTTGGTTATCATACCGCTCAGCATACCCCTTTGCACAGAGGTTTCGATTCATTTCTTGGCTTTTATAACAGTTATGTCACATATTACGATTACAAATATACGTATCAGGTAAGAAAAGGAAAATCTGCGAAGACTAACATCATATCCGACCACTATATTACATCCTATATTTAGAGTTAATATCAATTTTGATATATAATATTATTAGAACATGAGCGGATACGATATGCATAGAGGCGACGATCCAGCTTATGGACTTTCCGATAAATACGCAACCGATCTTTTTACCCAAGAAGCAATAAGGATCATCGAACAACACGAACTTCCACGACCGCTTTATCTTCAATTATCGCACCTTGCGGTACACGCACCTTTAGAGAGTCCGCAAGATTATGGAAAGAATATGGAATTTATGCATATTCGAGAACCGAATCGACGCAAATACGCAAGTACAAAAAGAAAAAAGAACAAAATAACAAATATCGTTGATTGTTTTAAACTAGATTATAAGCTTATGCATTATTTTTCTCATATTTTCTTATCTCTAGGAATGGTAGCTGGATTGGACGAATCCGTAGGGAAAATCGTTCACGCTTTAGGCGAGAAGGGAATGTTAAGTGATACCTTGATATTGTTTTTAACCGATAACGGAGCACCCTCCATTGGTAGATTTCGTAATTGGGGCTCGAATTATCCGTTACGAGGGGTAAGGATGACGACGACATTACGATTCAATAGATATATCATTTATATCTATCCGCTTATGCGCAGATGAAATATACTCTATACGAGGGTGGTGTAAGAGGAGTAGCTGTGCTTTGGTCTCCAAGATTACAAAGATCTGCTCGTGTTTCGAATCAATTGATACACATTACCGATTGGCTACCGACCTTGTATTCCGCGGCTGGTGGCGATTTAAAAGATCTAGGCGACATCGACGGCGTAGATCAATGGCGTCTTCTTAGCGAGGAAAAGGGTATAGAGAGGGAAAATATTTTACTCAATATCGACGAAATTCAAAGAACAGAGGGCGCGATATACAAGCGTTTCAAGTTGCTTCGAGGTAGAGGTTTTCTTTTTTCTTATATATATATATATTTTTTTTTAGAATATTTAGATATATTAAAATTGTTCTTTTAGGATCCATAGAGTATGGCCATTACGATGGATATTATGGTGACTCAGGACATTACGATAAATCTGCCGAACTTCCATCCTATGCCGAGACAATATTGAAGAGTTCAGTTTCCGATAGTATCACCTATCATCTTGGAGGACCAGTCACTCAGCCCAGTATGATAGTACGTTTACGTGATGAAGCAACGATTAAGTGTCGATCAAATGTTAGCTATTACTCTAGAAATTCCTTCACGACGTGCAACGTTACCGAATGCCTTTTTGATTTGGAGAGTGATACTTGCGAAACGAATAACATAGCCGGTCAATATCCAAGGGTACATTCGATATTACTATTTTTTCGTTTGTTTGTTTTTTTCATTAATATCGACGTTGGTCAGGAATTTTTTAAAATTTGATTTCAGATCGTTAGAGAGCTGGATCTAATCTTGGAAAAGTACGGACGTGTTTTGGTAAGTCAAACGATGGTATCATTCGACTGGAGAGCCGATCCAAAGAGAATGAACAACACATGGGAACCATGGATGATTCCAGGACCTGGAATGTTGAATTACGGTTTTTACTCAAACTCCGCAATTACTTTCGCGGTCGATTCTTTATCCCTTCTCTTTCGTGTCGTAATGATGCTTTTAGCGATTATAATGTATTACATAGCATAAAAAGAAATTGTTTTTAAAGAGGAAAGGTAAAGGATTGTTTTACCGAATTATTGCTTCATTATTATTACGTACAAATAAAAACAAATGAAACAAACTCACGAACGCACCATGGTGTTTTCTATCACGATTATTTTACTTTGTAGACGATCTAAATGTAGTCGAAAGATTTTAATCGTAAATTCGAATTAGATTTACACAAGATAATAATGTGATTGATTAAAGCATTGGAAAATACATATTTATGATTTATAAGATTTAAGTAATTTTTTTTTTTCATGAACATTTCACGCGGATGCATTCGTATGGATACATTAGTTTACATATTCGACTATAATAATAGAATATACGTTTGAAATTTGAAAACGTAACGATTATATCGCGTATTTTCGCGACATAATATTAATTTCCGAACCAATAATATGTTTTGATGATTTTCCAATGCATCTGATTAAGCGACATGATAGGCGATAATTAAATGATCGTTGTAATTAGAGCGAAACGGTTTGCTCCGTTAAAAACGCAATCGCTATATATCTTGAACCTCATTGAATATTTATAATATTAAATGACACCAAATAAATTCAAACCTTTATGTTTTAGTTTTTTGTTCGGAATTTTATTTCAAATAAACCATGACAATCTTGTATTGTCTATGATACCTAATCGGAATGATAAGATTTTAAATATTCATCGTTTGAGAAAATTGACATAGTGATACATATATATGCACACATGAATACAAAGAGTTATTGATGGCAGACATTGACAAATTAAGGAAAGATTTTAAAAAGGTATAATTTGCAGGTATAGCAAAGTAAACGTATGAAATCTACATGTTATAAAGATAATTTCGTGGAGAATATTATATTGAAAGTACACTCGTTCGTGAGTAACCGAGCCGTTTATCTATCAAATAAAGTGAATACGAAAGGTATATGTAGCTTAAGTATATGTTAGCCAGTGTGCTCGCGCGAATGATAGTAGCTCACGACAAGCGTATAGTGAAATATCGAAAGGAACGTGCTCGTGGATTTACGTATTTATCGTTTAGGAAAATTTCTCATCTTCCAAGTGAAAAACATATAAAAACATAATTAAGAGACGTCCTCTTTTTGCCCGACATCTTTTTAATTAATTTCGATAATGAAAAGAGGAAAGTCCAAGAGTATAACTCATATCTCGCGTATGATTTCTCTCTTCGTTTTGATATGCCATTGTTTATTGGTCAGATCCGAAGAAGTTGAAGATGATTATTACAGTTCATCCTCGCGTCGTCCAAACATCATCGTCATTATCGCCGATGATCTTGTAAGAAAATTATATGTGTTATTATCGTCTAGTTGGCATCGTTGACTCGTTAAGCGTCATTTCATTTCCTCTTCTTTTCTTTTTGTTTTTTTTTTTTTTTTATAAGGGATGGAACGACATAAGTTTCCACGGAGCGGATCAAATCCCTACGCCAAACATAGACGCTTTGGCTTACAATGGTGTGATTTTACAAAGGCATTACGCGTTACCAACGTGTACGCCCTCGAGAACGGCCTTTTTAACCGGACGTTATCCCATTAGGCAGGGTAAGTTATCCTACGAAGTTATATTTATTTGTATCAGGAGAAGACGGAAAAGTACGAAGATTTCAAATCGATCCACTTCTGACTTATATCCAAAAGGTATGCAAGGCTTTCCGTTGAAAACTGGGGAAAAACGTGCTATACCAAAACAATTTAAATTGCTACCCGCATATCTTAAAGATTTGGATTATTCGACCCACCTTGTAGGAAAATGGCATGTGGGATATTACGCGCCGGAATATACACCAGCTAATCGAGGCTTTGATACGTTTTTTGGTTATTACAATGGTTACGTTGAATATTTCAATCATACCGTCGTGGAATTACCAAACGAAGTAAGTTCATTTATTTTCAAGGAGGGGAAAGGAACGATCGTCGCGAATCGTGATCACGATCGCCGACGTGGATTACGATATAGTTTCTAACTCGAGCGTGCATCTAGTTTGATACGTTGAATTCTCGTTGATTAGAATAAAAAGAGAATTTAATCGATGATATAACACGCGACCGATCTCCCTTCTAGGCGCACATAGGAAACGATCTACACCGGGATAAACCGAAAGAACTTTCTCCTGAATTTGCTTACGGTTATCTGACCGATCTTATAACTGACGAAGCTGAAAAAGTCATTTCTATGCATGATCCGGCTAAACCGTTGTATCTTCAGATAGCTCATCTGGCCTGTCATTCCAGTGGTCTCGGCAACGGCGATGAATTGCAAGTTTCGGATTTGAACAAAGTTAATGCCGATTTTGGTTATATCAAAGATATGAATAGAAGAAAATTCGCCGGTAAGAAAATATAAAGAATCGAGTTTATTTGTTAATTCGTTATATTTAATATTCCTTCATTTGAATTTTTCTTTTCTTTTTTTTTTTTTGCAGGCGTGGTAAGTAGTCTTGATCAGAGTGTAGGCCGAGTAGTCGATGCATTACAAAAGGCTAAACTTTTGGAAAATTCGATAATCTTATTCATCAGTGATAACGGAGCGCAAACCGAAGGGTTCCTAGAAAATTATGGATCGAATTATCCGTTACGAGGGGTAATACGGACATATAGCTTTCTCTTTCTCTTTCGCTTTCTCGTTTTCGACGTGTTTTTTAACTTATCAATATCTATTATCAGATGAAGTTCACTATGTTCGAGGGAGGTGTTCGCGTACCCGCTTGTATCTATTCGCCATTGATAAAAAAACCTTCTAGGATTTATGATCAGCTTATTCATATAACCGACTGGTTACCAACTTTATATTCGGCTGCTCGTGGTAATATTCGTTCTTTGGAAAATTTCGATGGTATCGATCAATGGAATACTATTAGGAAGGGTAAACGGAGCAAACGAAATAATCTTTTGATAAATATTGACAATAAGATCGGCGAGGAGTCTGCCATTATTGGAAAGTACAAGTTGATCAAACGTAATTAACATTTTGTTTGGATATATTTATATATATATATATTATATAAAAAGGGATACATTGGGTGGATCGATTTGATTATTGATTATTCTTTTATACGTAGGTAACAGTACTGATAGCGGGAATTATTACGGCGATGACGGGGCAGACGATTCATATCCGAGATATAACATGTCAAATGTTATGTCCTCGCTCGTGGCTCGTGCTATTTCAACTATTTCGAACAACAGATTAACAAAGTGGAAGATCAAGGGTCTTCGTCAGAGCACCAAGATATCTTGCAAACATCCAACCCACTTTTCAAATTGTACGAATGGTTGCCTGTTCAACATATTTAACGATCCGTGCGAAACTAAGGATATTTCTGAATGTTATCCGAGGGTAAGTGAAAACAAAAAAAGAAACAAGAAAGAAAAAGCAAGAAAAAATCTGAACATTCGCCATTCGCATTATGATGTTTAATAGCTTTTTACAACGTTCTCTTAACGGACAAAATTTACAGATCGTGGCCGGATTACGTAAGTACATCGATGAGTATAAGAAAGTTCTTGTGAATCAAACGAACTACCTCACTGATCCAGCCTCTTTTCCTGAAAACTTTAACGGCACGTGGATGCCCTGGCTAAAGGACGATGTAGATCTAATATCGACTAATTATATTTCACACCAGGAATTCGCATGTAACGGGCCAACGATAATAGTGTGACTTTCGATAAAATTACCCCCCTCGTCTATGTATCTCGATGATAAATCGTATCTTTTCTCCGTACAAAAACGTTAAACATTTTTCTTCAATCTTTTCGTATATTGGTATGTGCGCGCGCGCTCGTCCGCATTTATATATATATATATATAACGATTATAATAATATATCAATGTTATTAATAACGTATGTCGTACCTTGATCTTTCGATAGTCAAAGTCTCTACTTTTCTTATCTCGATCGCACATACGATGCCCTGTTATTAAGAAAAACCCTCGAATTTGTGGCTGATAAGATTGCACCTTTTTTTCTCTTTTGTTTCTTTTTTTGTTTTGTTTCGATGTTATAATATAGAGATTATGTAAATAAAGTGTTGCTGCCGTGTGAGAGAAAGAGAGAGAGAGAGAGAGAGAGAGAGGGAGAGAGAGAGGGAGAGAGAGAGGGAGAGAGAACGGCAACCGATAAGATCGTTTTTACACTCCGGTAAATTGTGCTACGAAGCGAATGATTCTTGCGCGACTTTCTTAAGACTTTAAGAAATTCGAAAGTAAGCGAAGAATGTTTGTTATGTGTGTGTATATATATATATATATATATGTTGGTCTGGCCTTTGCAGAAAATGTAGCAGCAACGCGCGCCATGCGGCGGGAATGTCGCCGTTCGGGACGACGATATGGCAAATTCTAATTTCGCCCGTACATTGATACTTTCTTTTGGTCACTTTGTCATCCTTTTAGCATCTTCTTAGGCGTCCTCCAGGAGCATTCTGTCGGTTTCACGGCTCATTTAGCGATCAAGCTTGCAGGAGGGCAGAGACACTAGAAAATTAGGCGCACACTCTTATAACTCGAGCAGCCCGTCCGCTCCGTTCTCGCTTTCTTTGCGTGGATGCGCCGCGTGTCGAGAAAATCTCGACGTTAGAGAGACGGACCTGTGTGTTTCGCATCGAGACAACGTCTCGTCTTCGTCATCGTCCTCGACATAGTCGTTGCCATAGTCATCTCCGTGAGAGGACGCGCGGAGGGTCTCCGATAGAAAGAGAGAGAGAGAGAGAGAGGTCTAAGCCGCTTTTAATAGCCGAGCAGCTGTCGCCGGATCCGCTTGCCCCCTTTTTATGGCCGATCTCTTCGACGGCGAATAATGCCTCGGAAAATAATCTCCGTTCGCCGACGTAGTTTACCGGCCAAAAGCAATATTTTCAACTCCTTTACCCCCTTTTTGCCCCCCTTCACCCTCCCCTCCCCAGATCCTCTCGCAACTAACGTAGCGCAACGCGCTATTAATAATAACTAATCAAACGCAAAACAAATCGAATGATTTGTATCATTTCGTTTCTCTTACGATATAACGTCGATTAACTTGCTTCCAATTAATTTCCTTTCGATTGATATTCCTTTAAGCCGATTAAAAAAAAAAAAAAAAAAAAAAAAAAAGAAAAAAAAGAAGAAGAAAAGAGAACAAGAAGAAGAAAGAATAAATGGAAGAAGAAGAAGAAGGAGAAGAAAAGAAAAAGAAATAATGCGAAGGAGAAGGGACGTCATTTGGAAGCGAACGTTCGAGCGTGCAATTATTTTCCTGATGTCTCGATGGTCCCTGTAGCCGATTCGAAGACGACTTGAAACGATTCCTTACTTTTTCGTGTCTTTCGACGGTAAAAGATCAGGCAAGCAGGCAGGCAGGCAGCGTGTGGTCCCTTCTTATTGGCTCGACTAAAACCGATTGAACCGAATTGTTCCGCACCCTGGAACTCACCACGAATTCATGCCGATAATTAGTACGATCTCCTTCACAATGCCGAACGAGCATCTTCTTTTCTTTACCCCTTTTTTCCTTTCTTTTTCATCCTACCGTCGTCGGTTTCCTGCCCTCGTCGCCGCTCCACCCCCTTCTTCGTCGATAAATAATCCTCTGTCAGACGTTCATTACGTCGTTAAGTTTCGGCTCGAACTTATCCACCCTCTTTCGCCCTTCCAAGCCCATCTAGTACTTCTACCTGCTTCGCTAACTACCACCGCGACTAGTATTAACTACTTGGACCGAACCGATAAATACCCTTACTCTTTTCGCTTTTCCTCGTCTCGATATCCTAAAATGGACTACGGGGATAAGACGATCGTAACAAGTAGTATAGGTTATACGCATTGTTGCGGGCCTTTGCATAAATTTGTTTCCTCCCCCCCCTCCCTCTCTCTCTCTCTCCCTCTCAAAAAAAAAAAAAAAAGAAAAATTACTCTTGATCTACTATATCGCGCAAAGAAAGACACGATTTATTCTTTACACATCTCCCAAAGCAAAGAAACTTTATTAACGGAGTGGATTACGGATTAGGAAGACAAGCGATAGCGGAAAAGTGATAAATTGTTTCGAGTGTGCCTGCCTCCTCCTCATCTCTCCTCTTCGAGGGGGGAAAATCCTCCTTTAAAAAAAAAAAAAAAAAAAAAAAAAGAAGAAGAAAAAGGGGTAGAGTAATACCCTCGTTAAATCCATTTTCCATGGAGGTCCTCCTCTCTTCTCATCGTCCGAAGTACCGATAACTCATTCTTCCATCGAAAGGTAACGGGAATACGACGTTCCTTTCTTTCTTTTTCTTTTTTTTTCTTTCCTTTTCCTTCTCCTTTTTCTTCTTGTTTTACCCCCCCCCTCTCTCTCTCTTCCTTTTCTTCCTCCATCCTTCTCTTCTTTCCGCTTGGACATATTAGAAAATGAGAGGATTAGGGAATCTATAATTATCCGTCCTCCGCGAGATCGTTCACGATCATATATACCTATAAATATGGTTTAAATGACAAAACGATTGTCCCATCGAACTATCTATCAATTTCATTTATCAACGAGCTCGACCCGACGACGTATGATTGAAACGAAATCGAAAGAAAATAAAGAACGATGACCTATGGGTAAGGAGGATGAGGGGTACGTATTGTACGTACGTCGGATTGATAAGAAAGTTTTCAAAGATAATAAGTATCCCTTTCGATATATTTCGACTTTTCAGTCAAGATCGCCGCGAACTCGACCGAAGGATTTTTCACTTGGTGCGCATCCCCCTCGACGTCATATCGTTGTCCTTCACTCATCGAAGAAATTGAACGAAGGAAGGAAGGAAGGAAGGAAGTAAGTTAGGAAAGAAAGAAAGAAAGACAGAAAGAAAGAAAGAAATAAAGAGGCGGAGGAAAAGAGGATTCCACCTCCAATGGATCGACGAATCCTGTGGGTTCTGTCGATGTATCGAAGTAGACCCTCTCTCTCTCTCTCTCTCTCTCTCTCTCGCTTTCGCTCTCTCTCTCTCTCTCTCTCTTGCTGTCGCTCTCGCTCTCTATCTCTGTTCCTAACGCGCGCACTGTTGGACACCTGCGAGCACGCAGACTCGCGGTGCACCGGAAACTCGTTCGAGATCGTCTCGAGGAACGCCGCGCGCTCGTGTCAGATCCTTCAGGATCGCGCGGGCCGACGCACGAGGACGAGCCAGGCTTACCAGTAGTCCGTTCCTTCCCTTCGAACTGTACGAACGACTGACTGACCGACGATAACTCCTTCGTCATTTTCCAATTTATCATTTCATTTATACGTACAAATATATATATATATATATATATATATATATATATACAAAAAAAAAAAAAAAAAAAAAACAGAAAAAAGGAAAAATTAAATCGAGAGATAAAGAAGGGAGAAGTGATTGAAGGAAGGAAGGAAGGAAGTAAGGAAGGTGTGTACGCGTACACGAAGGGGTGTTCGACGGGGGGAAGATCGAGAAAGGGGAAGGATCGATAAATCGGATCGTGCTATAATGTTACTTTGTTACTTTCCCATTCTCGTTAATATCCATAATCGTCGACGTGAGGAGGAGGAGGACCTAATAATCTTAACTGACGCGAAGGCGTTCATCCGAACGGGTGAAGGAGAGCTCGTGAATTCGCAGGTAGCGCATTTTAGCCTCCTCTAATCTAGAATGTGAAGGCACGACGAAAATGCACCTAACGAAGGGAAGCGTACCGAAAGTCTGCCTGTTGTTGCTACTTTTTTTCCTACAAGGTGGCAGGTGCATCAAGTGGCTGTGAGTATACATAACTTTTTTGCATGGGTTCTTCTCTTTTTTTCTTTCCTTCTTCTTTTCTTTTCTTTTTTCTTTTTTCTTTTTATCGTCGTCGTCCTCTCGTTCCTCTTTTCTCCGCGTTTTTATTTTTAAATATATCCTTCCCCTCCTATATCCTCCCCCTCGTATCTTTTTATTCAACGCGGAGCTCATTATGGATCGCGTAGCAATCTTTTCTCCGGCGAATTCGAAGATTAATGTAGGTCCTTTAATGAGAAAGAAATAGATTGCCGTTGGTAAAAAAAAAAGAAAAAAAAATAAAGAAAAGAAAAAAAAAGGGAAAAAGAAAAATCGTTTGTGAGAGGAGCCATAGGGAGGATGGGAGGGAGATAGGAGGGTGGTGGTCGCGGTGGTGGTGGTGGCGGTGGTGGTGGTGGTGGTGATGGTGGTGGTGGTATAGGTGGTGTAGGTGTGGGAGGAGGGAGCGGCAAGAACGAAGGAGCGCCAAGAGAGGCGTCCTTAAGATCGAACGATCTCGTTGGAATATCAGAAAAGAATATCAAAAGGAATGGCGGTCGCGAGAATCGACGTGTCATCGATGCCCTCGTCTACTTCCTGACCTTGTCGTACAAGAAAGTTCGATTCTTTTTCTTTTTATTTCTTCTTTCGCAGAGATTTCTGTTTTTTTCTCTCTTTCTTTCGTTAAGGAAAAATGATCGAACGTTCGGAAAACTTGATTACTCTTCTTTCTTTTCTTTTTTTTTTTTTTTTAACAACGACTACAGAGAGAGAGAGAGAGAGAGAGAGAGAGAGAGAGAGAGAGAGAGAGAGAGAGAGAGATAGCAATTTACGTTGGTCCGCTTATGGCTCGTTAAAAATGAAATAAACTTTATACGTAGGTTGAGAGTACGTAAAAGAATGGAGTAACAAACTCTTTATGGCCTCTTTAAATGTTTGGCGCGCGCGTCTTAATCGATCGTTCTTTCAGGAATTTTATGATCGTTGTAAACAAAAAAAAAAAAAGAAAAAACGGAAAAAGAAAGGAAAAAAGAAGTTACGTAGTAGATATAACGTTATTTAGACGAGACAACATTAGTATCTATAAATAAATGTTCATCGATAGAGAGATATCTTTAAATAGCGATCAAACAAAAGTCAATGGATTTGTTTGTCGAGTTATTAATAAATAGCTAGTTATAATATGTATGAGATTAATCTCGTAATAACCTTGTGCATCATCGTCGAATTCGCGTTATCTGAACACGAGTTTATAGAGAGCACGTTGGTAAGTGGATATATATATATATACGTATTTATCGTAAATACGTGTGTAGGCTTTACACGCATGTATTATGAGGATCTTTCTTCGAAAGCTTGCACGAAAGTTTTACGAGATCTCATCTATCATAATCTCGTCCATCCCCGTCCCACCCGCCCGCTTCTTCTCACAAAGCGATTATCTTTGTGAGCCGTACGTGGGGAAGAATATCTTCGCTATCTCGCGGACGATGAACGAAAGTAAGGAAAAAGAGAAAAAGAGAAAAAGAGAAAGAAGACTAAGACGAAGAAGAAGAAGAAGAAGAAGAAGTAAACGGACAGATCCTTCTCTTTCGACGCGTGTTGTTTCGCAGCGCGATTTAATTTCATCGTGTTCCGTTCGCGGATTGTCAGAAGGAGGATAGGGGAGGGAGGGACAGGCAGGCAGGCAAGCAGGCAGGCAAGCAGGCAGGCAGAGGTTAAGGCGGGGTGTAGAAAGGAGGGGAGGAGGGGAGGAGGAGGAGGAGGAACCGGTAGGGGTGCTCGCTTCCTGGCTGGATGATGAATGGAGAAGCGATGGTAGTTTTGCGTGCAAAACCAAAATCCGAGAGGTAACGGAGAAAACAACGAAAGGAAAAGGACGAGCCAGACTCGGTTGTTCGTTCTAAAGAGAGTAGTAGGAGAGGATAGGGGGAGGAACGGGCCGGAGGCAAGGCGGGTAGAAGATTAGGGGTTGCCCACGAATCGTGATTTATAAAGACCACGCTATGCCACGCCACGCTATGCCACGTTACGCCGGAGCCACACCATGCCGGACCTCTCTCTCTCTCTCTCTCTCTCTCTCTCTCTCTTTCTTTTGTTTATAATCATTGTGTCCGACAATGACGAATAATCGAAGGGTGACTCCGAACACCGAACGTCACGATTCGTTTCGCTCATCATCTTCGATGGAACGCAACGAATCGAGCCGTCCCCGTTCATTCATCGAATTTCTTCGATCGAATGATTTGATTAAGAAACAAAAGAAACACACAAAAAAGAAGAAGCAAAAATCGTGTACACGTCCTCGAGAAAATTATTTAAGTGCACGCGGCGGGTATATTTATTTTGTTTTTTCTTTTTTTTTTTCTACACAACGAATGAACGAACGTTCGACAGTTATGCCCGACGTTCGCAACACCTATCTTCGTTAATCATCGCGATGAAAAAATCATAGATCATTCTTCTTCTTCTTCTCCTCCTCCTTCTTTCGCAACACGAAACCTCTCAGACGTTCAACGCTTCAGACGCTGATTCTCTACATCCTCCGATTCTCGCGATCGAGGATCGATTTGTTATAATTTGCGGTCACACTTGATTTGCGAAAGCGACCGATCAATGTCCGTTGTATTTCACAAAGTCAAGTTAGCTAAAATCTAAACGACGTCGAATAATCATTCACGATGGCTAATTTTAAATGGCTTTCGTTTTTATAAACCTCTTTTACGAGGAATGCATATATATATATATATATATATGTGTGTGCCTACGTATGAAGTTAAACAAGCGTTAAGACTTTAAATGCGGTCTTTCTTTTTTTTAATTTCCTTCGAATTTAGATGAGACAGAGGGCGGATTATATTTTGAAGATCTCTCTACCTACGGTATTCGGATAGGACAAGGACGACGTTCGTTTTGCGTAATTCAAATCCCGATGGAACCTGGCCTATTACCGTGCTTATAAACATCGTATTTTACGATTGAAACACGTCAAAGATAATTTTAAAGTCTCGTACGAGAAAGGAGAACACGCGATACCGATACTTTGAATCATAAGCGATAAAGAATTAAACGAATACGAATAGTTCCCTCGGCGATGCAAATGAAATTGGTATAATCATTATGTTAAACGATTAGAATCTAATAGGTATAACAAAAGTATAGTCTAAGCTTCTTATTAAACGTATTCGATTTATACTCGCGGGAGAAAAAAAGAAAAAGAAAAAAAAGAAAGAAAGAAAAGGAATGGAAGAAAGAAAGAAATGTTCGAGATTCCTGGTTGTATATTATCGACGAGCTATCGAGGAGCTTTGAGGAAGAAGCTTCCAATGCAAAAGCATTTCGAATATGATAATATAAAATTGTACGCGGTAATTGGCCTCGTAAAGACGACGCTTTATTATAGCAAGACTCGAAACGAATTTCGTTATTGCGAACAAATCGGTAGATAACTTGTGGTAGGCTCATGTTAAAGAAGTCATGAAGTTAAACGAGAGGACGATTTAACGTCGCACATTTTCATGATAATGCAAAGATTTTCGAAAGTTCCATGGGAACACCATACTGTCGAATCGACACGCGAAGAACGATATACCTATCAACGTATTATAATGGATGCACGTGTGCGTTCTCCTCGATTTATGAACGCACTTATCCGGTAGGTGTGACCGTGAATGGAAAGAGGTATCTTGTATGGCGATTTCATCGAGCTGAAAAAAAGAAAAGAAAAGAAAAGAAAAGAAAGAAAGAGAGGAGAAATCGTAGGAACGAAGCGTCTCGGGACACGCTCGAAGGCGAGACGTGAGTCGGTATGAGTACGCGGGATCGCCATGCATAGATAGATATTTATTAGATCGCAAAGCGTTCCCGAAGGTGTATATGTATCTCTAAGAGAACGAGATAGAAAATGTAGATACAAATAGGATACATGTCGTATAATCATTGACAAATGGATTACAAGCGGGAGGATAGATTGAACGTTGACTCGGCTAGACGTGGAAGTTATTGTAAATAATTTTGCGATATCGCGGGATAGAGTGGAATACTTGTCGTCGTCGTCGTTGCTATAGTCCCAACGTAATAGTTCGTAGTGTACTTTAGATATTGACTCGTGTCAATTGGGATTACGAGGCCCCCATTGACGCTCTCATCTCAATGCGTTCTTCTCCCCTTATGGAAGAAGAAGAAGAAGAAGAAGAAGAAGAAATAGGAGGAGTAGCTACAACGACTATATGACAACACCTTAAATCACTCGGCGAATCGATTATTTAAATTAGTTAATACGAGGCAACGGTAGTAAGCGGTTAGGCTCATTCTTCTTCTCGATGCTGCTCGTAAATCGGAGTACGATATTTAAACGTGCGTATGCCCCGAAGGTAGTGCGAGCAGTGGTGATACATAAGGCGAACGAAAATCGTATCTAGTCCGTAACCGGACTGTTCGCATACATATATATATATATATATATAAACACACACACGGTATGTATACATATATTTTGTTCCTCTTTCATCCTGGTATGGGACTGCCTATCGAACATTCCTATCGCTCGTTAAATATTATTTCTTATATTTCTCCATTTCTCCGCCTGTCAAGTTATCTACCTGTTTACAAGCATCCTCTTAGGAATTCATATCCTCCTTTAATACGAATGAAAAACGTTTGTAAAAATCATAAGCAGTGAGAATTTTTATCTCACGCTATTACGTCGTCCGACTTCCGTATCTTTATCCATGTACCGAACCGATCCGTCAGGTTTATCTATGTATGTATATTAATGAAAGGATTAGATTTTTTTCCTCGATCGGTTCGATTTGTAACATAGGAAGGACGAACGAACGAACGATTTAAACGATGTATCGGCGTATGATAATTGTCAGCGTCGATATTTACAAGAGCTTAACCTGGTTATTAATATCTGTTATTCGTTCGCGTCTAGTTACGATAAATCAACAGTTCATTCATGGTTATTCCTACGAGAGACCCGTCGACTAGGTGGTCTCGAAAGAAAGCCTGTTATCCATAACGATCGCGATGAAATAAAAGATATTTTGTTTCATCTACATGTTTCACGTTGTCGGACGTTGTGCGTCCGACGTTGGAGTAATGTAAGGACAAGAAGAAGAAGAAGAAAAAAAAATTAAATAAATAAAATAAAATAAACTCTCTCGCATTTTTACGTTTAATGAGGTTTTCTTGCAAGGATCGAATACGCGATATGCGAAACGCAAGGATGAAAAGTGACGAAATAACGAGGCCGGCTTAATGAAAAACGTCTTGTACCCGATCAAATCTAAACCTTATTATTATTAAAGCGAGGTGAGGTATAAAAAAAAAAAAAAAAAAAAAAGAAAAAATAAGAAAAAAGAAGAAATTGTAGCTACCGTAATAGTGGTGGAATACGATGTGAATTACATTCGAGTATTATAATAATTACCGGCTGCGAATGAGACTACTTAAGGCGGCTAATTTACATGATTGCACGTTCAAGCATTAAACGTCAATTACGAGCCATCGAACCCCCGACTTCCCTCCCTCCCCTCTCGCTCTACACGTCGAGCGTTGAAAGTTTTGCACGCCACGGGCAGCATCCACCGTATTTCTTCTTCGATGTTCTTCGATACTTTTTCTTTCGTAAAATTTTTTTTCTTCTTCTTCTTCTTCTTCTTCTTCTTTCTCCTCCTCTTCTTTTCCCCAATGGGATGCTACATCGAAGCGATAAACAAACGAGTCGGATCGCTCCCGATAACGAGTTCATAATTTGGTGCTTTCCTTTCTCTCTCTCTCTCTCTCTCTCTCTGTCTCCTTTCTCTCTTTTCCCTCTCTTCTCCGTCCCCTTTTTGTTTTTCTTTCTTCGAAAGAAAGAGACGACGTTCACGATTGTCCTCGGCAAATACGTCTAAAAACGTATCGCGGTACCGTTTCAAACGCTATTTGCTACGACGCAACAAGATCGAGATTACACGCGGAATGATCCATTGGATCGTTCCAAGGGAACGAATCGTTGTCAAGTTTTCAATTAGGCGCATCAACTTTTTCCATCTTCCATCAACAAAATTAAGCAGGTAAAATCTCGATATTGTTGCGGTTAATATTAATCGTTTTCATTCTTTCCTTTTTTTTTTTTTTTTTTGAAGTCTACTTCGATGGACCGGCAGTTTTGTTGAAACACGGTGTCTCGCCGCTTGCTTTCGATAGCAAGATCGGAATTCTCTTGCGAGGTATGAATGAAAAGTATCTTTCGTTGTTTGATTCAGAGCTCTCGGTCGCATGGCCGATGCTCGTACGTGGACGAAGGACTCTTGCACAAACGCCAAGAGCTCTGGCCTTCTGGAAAGAAAACAGGCTCGAGCTTGCAGGGCAACACCCGATGTAATGCCCAGTCTTGTCCAAGCAGCTAGGGATACCTCGATCGTTTGTCAACAAGCATTCAGACATCGCCGTTGGAATTGTAGTAGCATCGAGGGTGCTCCCAATTATACTCCCGAATTACTTACAGGTAATTTTTCATTTTCTACATACGCAACGATTAGGATATATACTTTGATCGATCATGCGTGCGTGTCTGCGATTAATGTAATAGCCAAATGGTAAAAAGGTCATCCGATCGTTACGATATGGTTAATATGTAACGATCGTTAACGGGATAAACGAACGAGGGCAAATTACTGATAGTTTCTTCCTACTTTAATCTTCTTCCTTTCGCGTGACTATGTCTCAATTCCTGCAATAAGAATAAAAGTATTAATACTCTAGGAGCAGAGCAGGGGATCCTTTGCTAACGAGAGAAAAGCAAAGAGAACGTTTTGCTTTCTATCGCTCGTAGGTAATAGTATACCGATATATATATGTATGTATGTATCTATGTAGCTATTGGGAAGCCGATTCTTTGCGATTCGATTTCGAAGTCATTGTTCGTAATCGGCTTATATCAATTATTTCAATCTGATCCGAAGAGAAATATGTAAAGATATAGATTTGACGCGAGTTGGCATCTATAAAGGATATTCACGGTACATATCTCTACGTGATATACGTATTCCTGTGAATACGTACATACATAAATATGTACATAGATCTATCTACAATATGTAGATTGATACGATAAATGAAAAAAGATGGAAGAGAAGAGAAGAGAAGAGAAGAAAAGAGAAGAGAAGAGAAGAGAAGAGCTTGAGGAGATCGGCCGGGTGTCTTTTATTGTTAAGGAACGAGAGAGCAAGCATTCGTTTATGCGATGTCGGCGGCAGCGGCTGTCTGGAGATTGGCAAGGGGTTGTGCGTTAGGCAACTTAGCTGCATGCTCCTGTGCAACGCCACCACGGAAGGAGCCACCCTCTCCGTCGGCCTTGATATCTTCCTCCTCGTTAGCGACGGCAACTATGTCGTTTGGCGGACTAACCGGTAAGAACACATTCAAGTGGGGTGGATGCGGTGACGACGTCAGATCCGCCTCGAGGATGGCAAAAAGATTTCTTCAGGGTGCTACTCCTCCTGGTACCGGACCGACAGCCAAATTTCTTCACGCCGTCAACATGCATAACAACAGAGCTGGACGAAGAGTAAGTTTTTCTTATCCATCGGTATACCAATTTTTCCCCCTTGCACTCCTCCTATTGTTTCGTTTTCTTTTCTTTTTTTTTTCGTGCAAACGAACGACGACCGACACATCATCATCATCATCATCATCATCATCATCATCCAACGACTGCGTCCAAACAGGCAGTCGAGCAGTCATTAACTTTGGAGTGCAAATGCCACGGCGTTTCCGGTTCCTGCAGCGTCCGCACCTGTTGGAGAGGTTTAGGTTCTTCCGGTCCTTCCGTAGCCGGAACACGTCTCCTTCGAAGGTACGCCACCGCAGCCGAAGTTAAACCTAGATCGGGTGGTAGGCTACCACCTCTCTATCATCACGACAATCTATTGTATACCACCAAGAGCCCGGATTATTGTCTTCCGGACAAGAAAAGGGGTAGCCTTGGAACCATAGGCAGGTGAGTGAGTCTGGGACTCAGACCATTCCTATATCATATTCGTATTGAAATGTCGAAAACGATACGTAATTGAATCAAAAACAGCGTCCATTAAACGCGAACCACCTTTCCCGGTTCCCATCATCCTATTGTTACCTTTTCTTTGTCCTTTTCCTTCTCTTATCGGTTTTAATGTCTTACCTTAAACGACGCTTAAAAACGCTTTTCTCGCTAGAGAAAACGAGAACCATGGAAGAATCTTACCAAACGATCGAGCTCGTACGATTTTTAAACGAAGGAAGAAGAAGAAGAAGAAGAAGAAGAAGGCGGTAGGGAATGAATAGGATAAAAGAGAAAAGAAAACACGTAAACTCGAGGAACGAGTCCAGGTGTACGTCGTAAAGCCACATTATGGCGGCGCTAATGGCTTAGCACTGTGCTTTCGTACGGACGATGGACTATAACGGAAAATTACGTCGAAAAGCGCGTGCAATAAAACCGGACGACCGAACCCTGTATAACTCTATATTTTCGCGAACGTCTCTTATCATCGAAATTAAAAACTGTTAGGACTTATTACAATAGACTCGTACGATATATATATATATATATATATATATATATATATATATATATATCTTTCTTACAATCAAAACGATATCATTTGGTATCTCGATTTTAATAAAACAATTTGAAACGTGTCGACGAATTCGTGAGAAAGTAAGTTGTCGTTGTGAACCGTCACGCTTTCTTTTTTGTTTTTTTATTATTATTATTATTTTTTTTTTTTCTATAAATATAATTTATAAAGGAATTCGCGCTAGAGTATATAGTAGAAAGATGGGCGGAGAAGTGTTTCTCCAAATGATTTCTAAAGTCGTACCCATTCATTCTTCGGACCCTTCGAAAAAGGGCTCTTTGTGACGGTGATTGCATTCGTTACGGATTTTCCGGCGGTACGACCGAAAGAAGCTCTTGTACTCGTCGCCCTGAGTTATTCACGCCTCTCACTGTCTCTTTCTTTGTCTCCATCTCTTTCCCTTTCCCTTTCCCTTTCTCTCTCTCTCTCTTTCTCTCTCTCTTTCTCTCTACCCCTCCCTTCTCGTCTTTCTGAAGTGAATTAAGATCACCCACGATACGCGTTCTCGGAACGGCGAACGACTCTTCGCGTGTACACCACACTCGTGTGCTCGTTCTCCGAAGAAATCGAAGAAACGGGGGAGGGGGCGGGAGGGAGGGACGACGACGACGACGACGACTACGACGACTACGACGACTACGACGACTACGGCGCGTGTATGGAAGCGTCTTAGATGATCCTTTGTTTAGTTGTATCCGGTTCATAAATCATCACGGACCCGTGAATCAGCTCGTGAACGACCGATACATACAAATTAATCTCTCATTGTTCCAGCCTCGGGGCTATGTTCGAACGGAAGAATGATCATAGGACGCGATCGCTTTTATAACGTTTTATCCTCCGTGTATTTATGATTTTTCTTCTGATGGTCCCTCGAGATCGACACGACAACGAACTAGATGATTTATAAAGCGTATAATCGTTTCTAATGAAATACACAACGACTCCTTTTTCTACCCTCCCCTTCGCAGCCTTTCGATCGATTCGTAGAACGAATCGATTAAATTCGATAATCCTTTTCACATTTCCCCTTAATCGCGGGGCAACAACCAAAGGCACCAGATACTTCGAAACGTTTCCTACCAGCTCGCTTCTTACAGGCAGTAATTAAAAGGCCACGTATAATTATACAAAGTGGGAGTGGCGAATGTTTATTACGGGAGAGAACCCGTAAGACGTATGCTTTTTCGAATCCTTTTTTTTCCCCCCGATGCCGCAGAAGCCTTGGATGGATGTGTAATAAGTCCTACCGTCAAAACGAAAACGTGAAAAGGTATTATTTGAGCGTCGTGATGGAAATATTCGAGTATGCCGTTCGAGAAAGATATATATATATATATATATATATATATATATATATATATATATATATAAAAGAGGGAGAAAAGAAAGAAAAATATTACAAAAAATGCATGGACTTTCGTGTTTTCCCTTTTAAACGTTTCGTTCAATAATATCACCTTTTACTTTATATCATTCAAATAACGAACGGTATAATTATAATATTTGTCTTTACTGGATGTCTAATATTGGTTCGAGTGTCATGCGACAGAGTCATGTTTGTAAAGAGTTAATCGCTATCTCTCGAAGGATCGAGATACACGATACGTATGTGTGTATGCGAGAAAGAGAGAGAGACATATGTACACGGATAACGAGCATAAGATTTATTATTATCGTTAAAATTTGTTCATCGGAATATTTAATATTAATTACGATTATTTATGTATGTACGATATGACGATTGATTACAGGCAATGCAATGGCAGTAGCACGGGTTACGAGGGGTGCGAGTATCTTTGTTGCGGTCGAGGTCACGTTACGAGAACCGAGGAGATTCTCGAGAGATGCAATTGCAAGTACATAAGTTGCTGCTACGTCAAGTGCAAGACCTGTAGAAGAATCGTGGAGACTTACGAGTGCAATTGAACGAGGAACTATCGTATCTAACGAAGGATCGACGGATTTTAATCCCCCTCCCTCCCTCCCTCCCTCCCTCCCTTCCCCCTTTTACGGGGAGATATTAATATTATTTATAAATTTTTCTGCAATATTTATTATACCTACCGTGTCTTTTATGTCGTTGCTTAGACGTAATATGTCGTTAATATTTAATATATTGGCACGACTAATTTTTCTAATCGATACACGGTATAGATAACAACGATCGTATTTCGTGTGTATGTACGTAGAGAATTGTCATACGTATATTTGTATTTGATTTAATTGGTCCAAGTATAATGAAATAGTCTGTATAATATTAGATATCCTGTAGCGAAATCGATACGAACGAACGATAAGTGTCATTTTAATATGTCCGATGATCATAATAATATCGTAGCTCGAAAATACTGTAAATAGAATGGGGCATGCGCGCTCGCTCGCTCGCCGCGCACGCGCGCGCGATTTTCATGTTTTACGTTAGAAATATCAATCCGCAAAATAAATAACATTTTATTAGGTGTGCCAATTTTTCATTTCTTCGTCTCGCAATGTTCCTTTTCTTTATCCTCGTTGAATTCTAACGTGTCATCGTGCGTTTTTATATCGAGATCCTTTATAAAGCAGTGCCAATCTATACCGGCTCCACAATCCGGTTCTTTCTCTGACGCCCACCATAGTGCTGTCTGGCAAGAGATTATTATTAAAAAAAAAAAAAAAAAAAAAAAATGAAAGAGAAAAAAAGCACGTGTCAAATATAACCGTCCCAACGAATAAAAATAATAAATACCTTAATATTAATAGGTATCGCAGGAGGCAATGGATTGATTTTAACGTCGATGAATTCCATTAGATCGTTGTAATCTATTTTACCATCCGTATCCTTGCGTAAGCTTTATAAATTATAAGGATGATCATTAATACGGTTATAAAATTGACAAAGTACCCTCTTATACTTACTGATCCAACATCGAATTTATCAATTCGATGTCAAGGGGTATTCTACAACTACGTAAAACCGTGTAAACAGTGTTTCGAGGTAAATAACCGGTTCTTCCTCTATCCCAATGCAAAAGATCCTCCTTCGATCGAACAGCCTCGTTCCATATATTACGATGAAGTTCGGTGTGGACCAATTGTCTAAATCGAACACGTCGTCGATTCAGATTTCATCTTATACGATATAATTCCATTCGCTTAGAAATAAAAAAATAGTGTTCGTTGTTTACCTGACATATTCCCTCGTATGAAATTCTTTCCTTTCGTGAGAGGAATAATGTCTGGCGACTGTAATTATTTCGTGCTCCGTTATTTTATCCCCCAGGTATATGGACAAAGCCTTCCTAAATTTATCGTACTCCAACGTTTTTACTTTATTATCAGCCGTCACCGATGACGGTGAATGATTTTCAATGAATTCCTTGTAGACGGGTGTCAATGCCTCTTTAAGTTTTTCCATGATCAATTTGATGTTTGCCATTGGAAACTGTCGTCGAGAAGTAATAATAACAAATTTATTACAAATCTCGAACGAAATCATTGGTCGAAATAGTTCGTAGAGAAAACAAAAAATCCTTACCATTTTACTATTTAATTCCATATAACGTAGAGCATAAATGTCGGCCGACGTTATCGAGAAATAAAACTCATTTATATTCAAGCATGCACCGATATAAAAATCTTTCGGCTTATAATATTCTGGTTTTTTACTCGAGAATATGTTCTGTTTGGGAAGCATTACGGGCATCTTTTTCAAAAATAAACACCTTCTAAACCCTGGGAAAGAATAGATTCGTAAACTCTAATACTACGAAGGATATCAAAGTCGTACTCGTTGGTTGGAACGGATTACCTGAATTTCTTTTCGTCAATTCGAATATAGATATCGAGTCATCTATAAGATAATATCTTACGATGAATTGTCTCTCCATATTTTCTGGTATTTTCGAAATCATTTGCGCTCGGAATCTTAAAACGTGACTGTCGAAGCCCTGCCTATTCCCGGAAGAATCCGAGTTGCATCGAAACGATGAGAAATACAAAAAGAACGTACGATCCATCAAAATGATAAACATACTTATCGTGATATAGAAATTTAATGAAATCCGTTTGCGGTGCCTTCGGTATAATTGATAAGCAATTTCCAAGCGAATCTTCGTAAGTACCGAAACCATTATAGGGTGGTATATATCTTTCTACCGGTTGACATATCTCATCTTTCTTTTCTGGTTTCTCCAATGCGGTGAAATCGTTTAAGCCGTATTTCGTCCTGAATAAAATAATTACAAGTATATCGAATAAAAATATCTCTCCTCCATCAAAGTCCCACGCGAATCGTATCACCTGTAATATTCCTTCGTGAATGCATCCATATCCGTTATAACGACAATTCTTCCAAAAATATTCATTTTAGCACCTATAGATAATTCATTATCCTTGTAATAAACTTTCTTTGTTTCTCCCGTGTTCAAGGCGTCTATCATCGCGCGGCTTTGACTAATATCATCGCCTATTACGTTCAAAATCGTGTAGGGATCGCCAGCACCGATTGGATCCAAACCCGAATAAAACTAAAAAAGCAGGATAATCTTTTTATATACGCCGATGAACGGTACGAATCGATCGACCTTACGACGAATATAAACGTAACGCGTTACTTTTGGTATTTTCATTCTTTTGACAAGCATAAATCCGGAATCTCTTCCAGAATTGACAGCTACATTTTCCTTGATCTCCATCGTACCGTCGGCGAGATAATAATGAATTTCAAGATCGTGCACGACACCATGAACGCTTTCCGTGTCGTCCCAGTATCCATAAAATCTAAGTACTTGTCTGTCGTACTTTAGAAAATTACGGAGATGATCGAGTTTGTGACTCTTTGGCTTTTTTGGAAAGGCCGGCTATAAGGCAAATGACAACGTCGGTGACCATAAACGAGAATTCCAATTTATATATATATATATATATACACATATATACTTCATTGTTTCCGAGCTTACGATCTTTCGTGCCTCGATGTACGGATCTATCGGGATTTTCATTGGATCCGGTACCGGTATACCCATGCGATTTAAAAATCGTCTAGTGAATTTGTCACAATTAACGATTTTGTATACCCTACCAAATATCTCTGGTTCTTTGCCGATATTTAAATCGATAATGTCGTAAAATTTGTATTTCATTGGATCGGGCATTGGTATTCTTTGACGTCTTACAAGAACACCTGAAGAAGTATTATTAAGTATTAATTAAGAAGTATTAAAAGTATTATTAAACGTATACCTATATAACTTATAAATCTATTTTGACGCGATTTCGTTAAAAATAAGTATGTTTAAAAAAAGGTGATGGCACCATTGAACCTTGTTCTAAGCCACTGTTATCTACGATCGGTTCCGATATTTTCATCGTCCCGTCCTCCAAGAAAAAACTTATCGTAACCACGCGAATTTGAAACGAGGACTTCCATCTTTCTTGCACGGTCTCTTGGTAATAAGCCTCGAACATCAGTCTCTAAATTTAATAACGAATAATAATTCGCGTTAAAGCCAAGAAAACTAAGCCAGATAAATATCGATTGATACGGTTAATCGATTCATATACTTGGCCGTCGTATGCTATCCATGGTGGTAACTCTTGTACTTCGCCGCGTGGATAAATCGATGGATAACGACCGAAGTCTGACTTCTTCTCGGTGAGATAATAAATGTCGTCGTGTATTTTGTCAAAGTATTGACTTCTATGAAATTTTGTACGGCCGAGCTGTCGAACAACAATGAATCTCTTTCTTCCTTTCTTATCGAATATCTTATAATTATCGCGTGTAAAATTATAAAAATGGGGATCTTACGTTCCTGTCAAAGCTGAATCCAGGCAGACAAGGTAGTACAGGTGCACGTAACATTTTCCAATGAACGTTTTGTTTTTTTAAATAATCAAAAATACGTAAATTCGCTGCAAGTACAATAGAACGAGATCTAATACGTTCATTGACATTTCGTAACCGTTGCCGATAAAAGGATACTAAACGAACGGACTACTTATTTATTGGCGTTTGTTGCCTTGGTAATACGTAAACGCGACAATGTTTTCTCTCTTCCTCTTACAGACGCACCCCTTATCTCCGTATCTATGATTTTATCGTATAAAAGCGTATTTAGCATTTAATTACTTTCATAATAATCCAAATGACTAATGTTTTGCGTTGCGTTTTACTTTTTTTTTTTTTTTTTTTATTGTTATCAATGATTTATACCAACATCATATTCATTTTATGTGTTGCTACATATTTATATATAAGACAAAAATAATATATATACATATATATATATATATATATATATATATATATATATATTAATTTTTTGTATAACATAGCAAAAAATCTTCTCTAAACATAATATATAAGTATTTTTTTTTGTTTTTTTTTTTAGTAAAACACTTTCTTTTGTTAGTATACTTTCAAAATTACAGATCATTATAAATATTTCTGATAAACAATGGCAAATAGAATGTAATCTTGTAAATGGAAAATATTGGTATGCATATATTATATCTTTTCCATTATACTTTAAATGCATTTTGGTTATTTTTAAGCGTAATTAGTTAGTAACTTATTCATAATTAAGTACGAAATAAACTAAAGATCAATAATAAACAGAATTAAATTGATGAATGACAAAATTATATGTAAAGAGTAACGTGAAGTATCGAAGTCATACATTCGTTACATTGATTTGCCTTTAAATAAAATTGATTAGAATTAAATCAAAATTGAAACATGACGTCATGATGAATAATTTGGACGGTAAAAAATATACTTTCTTTTAAAGATTCGATTCAGTATCATATTTTGAAATGGTATAACCAGTAGCACCATAGATCTTTTTTCGAATAATATGAAAAGCTATCATCTCGTACGAGAGTCGACATAGATTGAGGCACGTGCGTGCACAGCGCATAAGTTTTTATTAATTCCATTTATCATCATTATTATACTTATTTATTCCTTTATCCTTTTTTGTTTTTTTTTTTTTTGTTTAATCTTTTATCTCCGGCTGTAAATCGTACCAAGTGGTTACCGTTTTGGTAACATCGATATCGCTTAAATTTAAATGTAATTGTCCCATTACATTGCTACCGGTGGAAAGCCAACCTTTCTGCGTGCAAACGGAAATTTCTAAGACGCGCGAATTTAAATCCGCTTGCGATACGACGTATTCGAACTTCTCGTCGAATATCGGATTGCAATTGTCCTTTATTACAGCAGTTTTACGCTTCGTCTCTTTGTGCTTATCCGGAAGGAGATAAAGTTTTACGTACGGATCTGGTATGTTGGTGGGATCATTTTGTGGAAGTGGCAGGTGGCTGTAACAGGGGGAAAAAAAAAAGAGATAAAGAAAAACGACAAATAAAATATCTATTGGATCGGCAACCAAGTAAGTGATCGTGGATTTCGTCGATAGATTTTTATTTTTATATCCGCGATCGCTTGGTTGCCAACCCAATAACTTTTCTCATATCGTACGAATAAGCGAATTAAAAAAAAAAAAATAAATAAATAAAAAAGGAAGATACTCACGCAATTCTGTGAATGTCGATAATAAGCTTTTGCCTTTGAACGCTATATCGTAACGTTAATTGTATCCTCCCCAATTTCGATTCCCCGGCAGAGGACGTAGTACTCGGGGTTCTGTGAATAAGCCCTGCCGATGGAGGATACGAAAGCGAAGGTGCTCTATCAGAGATAATTTCCTCCTCCTCCTCCTCTTTTTGTTGTTGTTGCGAAAGCGTTGTTTCGTCGATCGGTGCTACCGAAGTGGATTCGGAATTGTTAAGAGGCAAACTGTTGATCGATTCCTTCGAAGATTGTTTTTTCAAAGGGCTAGGCGGTACTACGATAGAAATAGAATCGACGAGTCGGCTTAAGGAGGGTGGATGCATTTTTATATATACGTTAAGAACAAAAGTGAAGGAATTTTAATAAACGTACCACTTGGAACAACGTTACTGACAGTGGATTCTTGACGATCTATTTTATTGTTATATTCATTAACGTTCCGATCGTCCTCATCTTCCTCCGAAGTAGATTCTGGCTGTTCGTATTTCAGGATCTATAAACGTTATGATAATTTTCGATTATTTTTAAAAGGAATAGATATTTTATTTTATTTTTTTTTTTTTTAACATACACTTATTCGTAATACAATTACATACGCTTAATGACATGGATAAGACGAGTTTACTATCGGTTTCAGCCATTTGTAAATCGTACGGTTGTTGAGCAACCTCGAGATTATCTTTCTCGATAAGCGAGGAAATCTTATAAGACATCTCTCCGACTATTATCATAGTCTTCTCGTCGATTATCTAAAGTGCGAACGATTATGCGAAAATCGAAATCAAAGTTAAAAACTTTTTATAATGCGTATAAGAAGATTAGGGAGTTTATATATTTTTCATTGAATAAAAACCTTGATATGCATTATGCCTGACTCCGGATTGCTGACTAGGAAAGTAAATCCTTGTTCCCATACTGGATCGCATGATCTCAATATGGTATTCGTTCGTTGAACTTGACCACCGACTCTTGCTTCGAGATACACGTCCGGTTGTTTATTCCCTCGGACGTACTAAAAATATAATTCATATTTATATTGTCATTGTAATAAAATAAAAAGAAATCATCCCTGACTCCTCTCTCTCTCTTTCTCTGTGTGTGTGTAATCTTACAGGTAAATTTTTGGCTGAATCTACATAGATTATGAGGACGGCCGTGCTCATTGATGTTACGCGAAGTTCTTGAGTTTCTACTAATGCCTACAACAAAAAAAAATACAATATTATTTATTTCATCTAAAAAAGAAAAAAATGTATAATAAGGAATATTAATACATTCTACTTACAGCTTGCAAATCAGCTACATTTTTAGAAAGTTGAAGCCACGTCAATCGTAGATGAATCATACCATGTTTCGCTTGTTCCAATGATACCCACTGGGCAATAAAGTCGATCGTTATTATGTGATAAATATATTAATATTTGTAATATTTATCAACATACCGTGTCTAGAATTCCCTTCTTTTTAACACGATTAACTTCTATGGTAGCCCTATATATAAATATAAAATATGTACTAATCATAGATTTTTTTGGAAAGCATAGTGACCGCTAAGTATTCTTTTTCCTTTGTCTGTATTTATATTTAAAAGCAAAATAAATGTTGCATTCAATGATATATGAATAAAACCTATGTGATAATTACACACTATATACGTCATGTGAAGCAACAAACATAGAGTAGCAAAGAAAAGGTACAGCTGTGGTATATACTATAATTACATTCTAATCTTGCTGATAGTATTTCAAAGATTATGATTTATGTACAACCATAAATGTCATTAATTATTAAGTTATACATGCAACATGCCATGGTACATTTCGCTGCATAGAGAGTATTTCTTTTTAAATAAATATTGTAACAATTAAAGTATAAATGAGAGTAATATGGTGACATGAATCTGAAAAATAAAGACTTGTTTTATTCCGAGCTAGATAGTACGTATAAATGGGACATTGTATAATATTTAAAAATTGTCATGTATGCGCATAGAATTATAATTCTTTTGTATGACTCGTGCATCCATAAAAAAGTTTGATACTATCCCTAATACACCGTTGTAATGCAAACTACAGTAAGGGAATAGAATAGATTCTCATACTATTCTCTAAGAAATTTCAAGTGGAATCACATAGTATACTTGGTACAAGTAGCAATACCTGCCAAGCGGGTCATCCTGACCAGTGTTGTCTTTGTCAAAGAGCTGGGTAACCACGGTGTTGTAAGCTCCCAAACCCTCTTCCACTATAAACTGGCATGACATAAATAATTATAGTTTTACTTCTTCCTACTTTAAGTCACCTAATCACTCTGCTGCTCTAACTTAGAATTAGAATAAAAAACGGAAACACTAAGGAAAAAAAAAAAGAAAAAAGAAAAAAGGAGAAAGAAAAAAGAAGAAAACGTTATATTGTTTAAGAAAACATATTAAAGTAATCCAATGAAATCATAAAATAATAAGAAAAAAAAATTATTTGAAAATTAAAGAAATATGGACAATTGTTAATTGTTCATATTCCATGAATATACAGCTAAAAAAGTTATATATACAAAATGTAGGCATAATTATAGTAATTATTAGTTAAAAATCCAATTTAACATACAAAAAGCACACACCATTATAATTGAAATTAGCATAGGCATTTTAATTTTAATTGATTCTTATTAAATGGTTTTATCATTTAATAAGACGTTACTACCTGCCAAGAAAGTCATCAAATCGCATAGAAGGAAAACTTGGATCCCAATCCCAAAGGGACACCACAGCTTCTTGTTTAATGCATGAACTGATCATAGCCTGTGTGTCAATATTACGAAGTGAAATATATATAAAATTGGAAATACTACTTTGATAGATTTAAATATGTATACACTTATTCGTGTAAACCAATGGTTAAATTGTCACGTATGATTTTGAATATTATAGACAGATATATATATATATATATATATATATATTTTTTTTCCTAAATTCCCAATAAATTGTTTATTCGCGTGTATTAGTTATTCAAAAACATATTTAGTAGAAAGCATTATCAAGAATAGAAATCACATAGAAATGATATATTCATGCACTGTTTAACCATGCTCGCACAAACATAGAATCATTACCTATAATTTCACTTTTTACACGAACATGCAAGTATTTTACTGTAATATAGGTGCTGACAAAAATTATTTTTAAAAAAAGCAGCTGATAATAAAAAAAAAGAATATGTAAATGATAAGATCAATATATATATACACATTTATACGATAAAAATACAAATGATACTGTTTTAATGTACACATAGGTATATGTAGATTTACAAGGATTTTAACTTCTTTTTTTCATTATAAAAAAATTATAAAAAAGTAGTATAGTTCATTATGAAAAGAATGTAGTTATATATTATGAAAATTACGATACTCTTGGACTCTTTATTAAAATTAACAAATAGTATATATTATTTTATCATACCTTCCAAGGCTTTCATCGCCCTTGGTATCATCATAGTCCCATACAAGTACTGTCAGTTGCTGAGCGATGGCCGATGAGATGGCACACTGGTCCACATAATGTGTCACACATCACATACACACATACATACTGAATTGTGATATTAAATTAAAGTAACATGTACTAAGATGTTCCCGATCTATACTTTCAATAAAAGCTAATATAACTCTCAGAAGCAAAGGAAATTTGTAACATGAACATATATGAAAAAGGAATAGTTTTATGTTTAAGCAATTATTAGTAGATATTAGAGAGAGGAGAAGTGTTAGATTAGTTGTATCTTCATGATAAAACTAAAAATAAAATCCATAAAATTTGTCTATGAGATTTAAACATATTACTTATCAAATAATCAATAAATAAAAATGTACTTATAAAATGTTGTTCGTGTGAATGTAATTGTTTCTTTAAGAATAGAGTATGTGTCTTACCATTCGATAGATTTTGAAGAAGGTATGAAAAAACATCTTATAATGTAATAAACTGCAGTGAAGCTCATGCATTATATGTGTTGTTAATAATATATATGATTCATTGATGAAAAAAAATTAATCATACCTCGCACCAAAAGTCCCATTGCGGATTGACGGTATTGTCGATTGTTTTGGTCCTAAATTGTTGAGCACCGACATTTATAATAGCATATGGATCAGATTTGCCTTTACCCAACATACCAATATCTTTCTTCATAAGATGTTTCGCTTCAATAACATGAATTCTCAGAATACCCTATCGAAATAATTTTAAAATATAGCAAATTAAAATGAAATAATTAGTTGCATTTTACCTCAGGTTCGGGAACTTTCAACATTTCTACTGGTATTTGTTCGCTCAAGGGTATAACAATTTTATTCGGCAACACCACAATTGCAGCTATTTGTTCTATAATTGTTTTTCTTAAGATCTCACTATAAACATAATATTTCATATTAATGCAATTAAAAAAAAAAAAATAAATGTAAACAAACAATGCTATAACATAATTAAATATTATTTAGTTTGTGTGAAAATTGTACCTGAAACCAGGAAGATCAAGTACATCGGCTACTCCCACTAGATTGAAATTGATTGCTGGTACATTTAAAAAGAAGACCTGTACTCCTCCGATTATTGGTATCACTGATATTATCGGTTTCATGACAACACGCATTAGACCTCGAAGCTAATATAATAATAATTAATTAATACATAAGCATTTTTATGCTATTAAGGTATGCATATTTTTCAAAACACTTACTTGAAAATTTTTGATACCACCTTTTATATTCCCAACAGAAAATGTAATATCACAATCTCCAGCATACCTGGAAATGTAACAATATAATTGAAAATATTTAACTGGAGTGCATTTATGTAAATTAAATACTAACATCACATCCGCATCCAAGATGATTTCATTTCTTGACGTATTTTTATCATATACTTTTATTCCATAGATTTTCAGAGGCTGAAATAATTAAAAATAAAAAACAAACGAAAGACAAATTTTTATAAATTACATAAATGCATATAATGTTTGTATGACCTAACTTACAATTCGACCTAAGACTAATCTTTCAAATTGAAATCCCTTCATCTTATATTCTGCTAGCTTTTCGACAATAGATGGCTCTATCGTTTGCTTACAAAGTTCACGAGCATACTGATTAATACTTGGCCAAACCTTATACAATATCTAAAAATATAAAATATATACAAATGATAAAAGTAACGTATTATTTATTATTAGTGAAGTTAAAAATAAATAAATCCTACCCTATTTAGCCATTCAGCTCTATCGAAATCAGGAAAATAAACCCAGGATGGTAATTCATCCATTCTTTTTCCGATCAATTCTTTTTCATTAGCCAATACACTAGCTTGCGCAGTGATTGCTCTTAGCTGTTGATCCTTCTGTCGTTCTGACTTCCATACAAAAACTATAATGGGACAAAGCAACCATGCTAAATTTATATTCATGTATCCGCAACCCCATATAACACCAGCAGTTGTTAACTTTATAAAGAACGATGTAACTAATGAAGACATATTCATGTATGGCCAATTATTTGGTTTAGATACTTTATTTTCACTCTGTTCGGCTTCCATAATTATGATCTTTAATTATGGCAATATTTTTCATATAATTCAGATACCACTCGATAGTCTGTCTATATTTATAATTTTCCTAGAAAATAAAAGTACTATTTATATATATATATTAAGGAATATTATTACTTCTATTATAAAAAGAAAAAGAAAAAAGGTAAAAAAAAAGAGAGAATAAAGAATAGAAAAGGACAATGTACGATATATTGATATTTTTTGCAGGATATAAAAAGAAAGGAAAAAGCATGGCGAATTGTTTATAGCGATTAATTGTCGTTAACGTTTGCTAGAATATAGTTGAAGCAGCTTACGCTTATAATAAAACGTTTAGCATTCCTTTAAATAGTAACAATGAAGAGATGACGCCGATAATGGATCCTCTTCAGATATTAGTCATTTCTCACCTATTCAAGGCCGATAAGATAAATTTGATATTTCAAAGATTCCTCTGAAGTGCTCTACAAATTGTGAACTTCACGGTGACGTCATAGTCAGCTGATTATCTGAAGTTGTCTACCCCCAATATCACCCAATGTATTTGTCAAGACGCCATTGTCATCAACGTATTGCTACGACTCCGATAACTTACTCTATAGTGTATCAATTTAATCTAATTTAATAATATTTATATATATATTTCATTTTATTGATCTCTTATTTATTGTGGAAAAAAGTAACAAAGTATCATCATGGGCCTCGTTTGTTCGACGGCGCAGGTAAATCATTTCTTTTTATAATCTATATTTATATATATATATATTACACATATAACTAATTTCGTAAAATAATTTCTGAGTCATTGCAAATTTATATTTGTATTTTGACATAATACATGTGAATAATATATATATATATATATATACATACAAACGCACGAATTGTTACTTTACATTGTTGTATTTAATAATAAGAAGCTACTCTTTATAATCGTTTTACTTCTATGTAATGTAATTAAAAAAATGTAATTACGTTTGATATTGTTAACGTGTAGGTAAAAGTCTAATATATAAACTGATAAATTGTTTAATTTGTACTAATGACTTTTATTAATTATTATACAAAGTTTTAATAATGTATACTTCCTTGTTACAGCTTGCTTGCCTCTGCGGCAGTACAGCCTGCAGTTTCTGTTGTTCTCAATGCCCCACTTGTCGTAATAGCACCAGTACTCGCATTATGTACGCAATATTACTAATGTTGGGTACTATAGCTGCATGTATTACTATGGCACCTGGTTTACAAGATGCTCTTAAAAAGGTAACATATATCTATATATATATATATATATATATATATATATATATATATATATATTATATTTATTTCTATTCTTGCGTTCGGTATTTAACAATGGTATCATTTTTTTATAGGTACCGTTTTGTGCTAATAGCACAAATTATGTACCATCTTCATATACCGTAGATTGTGAATCAGCAGTTGGTTATTTAGCAGTATATAGAATATGCTTTATTCTTTCATTTTACTTTTTCATAATGTCAGCTCTTATGATAAGAGTTAGAAGTTCGAAAGATCCCAGGGCACCTATACAAAATGGGTAAATTTATATTGAAATAAAAAGAAAAAAGAGAGAATTATTATTATTTTGGAAAGTGCACTCATGTTACATAATATACATTATAGATTTTGGGCTATTAAATATCTTCTAATAATTGGTGGAATAATTGGGGCTTTCTTTATTCCTGCAAAAGCGTTGGGTTCAACTTGGATGTATTTTGGAATGATAGGAGGTTTCTTTTTCATTATTATACAATTAATTCTAATTGTTGATTTTGCACATTCTTGGGCAGATGCCTGGGTGGGTAATTATGAAGATACCGAATCAAAAAAATGGTATGTAATTTTTAAACTTATTTCATACCTTACAATTTTTGTATAGAATTTATAATAATAATACTTGTCAAATGGATTATACAGGTATGCGGCACTTATGGGAGTTACTCTAGTTAATTTTGCCATTGCTTTCACCGGTGTAGTCTTACTTTATATTTACTTCACTCATGTAAGTGTAACTTTTAACTGTAATATTATCTTTGTGAAAAGTGAATCTGAATTATTCATTATTTACTTTTTACTTTCAGCCCTATGATTGTGCGCTCAACAAATTCTTTATTTCTTTCAACCTCTTTTTGTGTTTCGTTATCACCATTGTTTCTGTTCTTCCAAGCGTACAAAAATATCAGCCACATTCTGGTTTACTTCAAGCATCT
Organism: Dolichovespula media; assembly: GCA_911387685.1. NCBI lineage: Eukaryota > Metazoa > Arthropoda > Insecta > Hymenoptera > Vespidae > Dolichovespula > Dolichovespula media. Next base: position 8,712,679 of record OU426862.1, read on the forward strand.
ATAGTTTCATTGTATGTCATTTATTTAACATGGAGCGGCGTTTCTAATAGCCCAGGTATGGAGTACACAAGCTGCATGAAATTAATTAGAAACGTCTATGAAGTTCTACTTGCTCATTTTTCTTAATTACATTCACAGATCGTACTTGTAATCCTGGATTATTTGGAATAATATCTAATGATACAGAAGCCAAAAGTCGTGTTGCTTTTGACAGGGAAAGTATAATCGGCCTTGTAATATGGTTCAGTTGTGTTTTGTACAGTTCACTACGTACAGCATCAAAATCATCCAAGATTACCATGTCTGACAACGTTTTAGTTAGAGATAACGGAGCTGGTACGTATAAATTAATAAGTAAATACTTTTACATCAACAGGGCTAACCCAAATATTTGGCAAATTTTATATAACAAATACTATAAATATTGCATGCAAACAATAAATGTCTAATAGTTTTATTTTTCTCCGCAAAATTCTTAATTTAACGAGTTTTCAATAATTAAGATAATTTTTATTTGTTACATATATCTATTACCATAAAGAAAACAGCCTTAATAATAAACTCTTTTACACAGTCAGGAATGTTGGAGACCAGTATCTTATCGACAATGCAGGTAGGCACACATAGCTCTATCACATGTTAGTTTTGTTGACACAGTTATTAATTGAAGTATCTACTCTAGCCTTTTATGTTTATCATTGATTTATAATTGAAAAGTCTCTGTATTTGAGAACTTTAACATTTCCACAAAATATTTTCCAAGTACATAATAGATTTCATTTGCTTGAGTAAAACACTGCATTAAACCGAAGCTAGAACAATAGTAGCGATTATGATATAAGAGAAGAAAAATTCATCTTGCTTTATGATCATCGTGTGCCTGCTTAAATTGTCTAATTTGTATTTACTTTCATTTTCAGTAAATTTGCTACAATATAATTAATAATAAATTTTTATATATAATAGTCGTTTATACATATTATTTATATTGTGGAAATATTAAAAAATATTTAAATAGATTTTCACCACTAGCATTATCTATAATATGTACTGCACATGTTATTGTTTAACTTCTGGAACATAATTAGACTATACTGCAATAGAGGGTCGCAATGGTGATTCAGAGAATGGTGAAGCTAAAGTGTGGGACAATGAAGAAGACTCTGTAGCATACAATTGGAGCTTCTTCCACTTAATGTTTGCCCTTGCCACTTTATATGTGATGATGACTCTTACCAATTGGTATAAGTAAGTATCTAAGCGTATGCTATAATCTAATGAAATTTATTATATTTGTTGACTAAAATTAAATAATAAAAAATATTTTACAGACCGAATTCTAACTTGGACACCATGAATTCTAATGTCGCATCAATGTGGGTAAAAATTATTTCTTCGTGGCTATGCGTGACTCTTTATGTTTGGTCTCTGGTAGCACCAATACTCTTTCCAAACAGAGAGTTCTCATAAATTGGAGATTTTTATTTTGAGAAAAGATAACATCTAATTAAACAGGTATCCTTTGTATTCATTTTAAGCTTGATAGATTGTGCATCAATGATACATATAATTTGTAGGATATAGCTTGTGCTTTTGATCTTTGTTCGTGATTTTAAAGTGCAAAGATTAATATTATTTCCATCAGATAATATATTATTACGAGATATTAATATATCAATATATTGCTTGTCAAGCTAATTAACGTGTCCTTAAATGATCTGCCAAAAATAATACAATATATACACTCAATGTCACTGAGATATATATAATATATAATATCGAAATATAAAATAGAATAGAAGATTATAATATATTCGTTCTTAAGTGTTTAAGAGTTAAAGAATTCAAATATTATATGCATGATTATATCTATAGTACATGCATCTTGGATGTAATAACGTCATTTATACTGATCTATAATCAAAAACAATAATATGTACCAATCAAGCATTTACTGATATATCATAATACGATGGACAGATATTGTGATGAAATATAATCATCAATAGAAATATAATATATTTAATCATAAATGAGCTTTAATAGTTCTTATAATCCTTAAAATAATTGTTTTAATGATATTACATCGGGTGTTAATTTGATAAGATTTTTGCATATATCTCCAAATTCATACCTTCATATCTTTTATCATTTCACTAATGTTAACACTTTTGTTTTATCAATTTTTTTTTTCATTTTTCCATTTCTTCTTTTATTTTCAGTTAGAAACCTATCGTGAATTATGTTTTATTACGACTTACCTAATGAGAGTTACACGTAAGTATCACATCGTGCACACGTACCACAGTATCACTCTCAAATTGCTTGGAATATCATGATATGTATAATATTAAATTTTTATCTTTGCAATAACTATTTTTTATGTAAGTAGTGTTGATAGAGTTCTTGCAGAACATAGTTTTACAAAATATTATAATATTTTGTAAGTACTAAAAAATAAAAACTTATACGTACATATATATACATATATATATATATATATATATATATATATATATATGTATGTATGTATATATATATAACGAGCGAACTTGCGAAAATTGCATTTACTTGGAATTAAATGCCAATGCTCGATAATATCTCGATAGCGTCAAGTTAAAGTCGAGTGTGTTGGAAACTTTAGGATTTTAGATATATATATATATATTTGTAATATTTTTTATTAATTATGTAGTATGCCATATGAAAACATTTATTATAATCAGAAAATAGAAGAAGATAATAAAGAAATAGTGAGTGGAAAAGAATAATATAATAACATTATTTATGTAGCATTGCAAATTTATAACATGTATGTATGATACAAATACTTTTTCTTGACTGTCATATACATTGTATATGATGGCAAGTAACAAAATTTATACCTAATTTCTATAACCAAAATATGTATATATGTATATGTATGTACATATATTTATATATATATATATATATATATTTCAACGAGACTATTTACAATACTTAAATATAATTTTGGTAGGAGAATAAAATATATTTAGTATATATATATATTATTCCAATTTCAGTGGCTTTGATATTTGTTCTCGTGGCGTTTGCTTTTTCAATAAATAATTCTTAATATTTTGAAAGGGCGTATCAAAGAGCAGAGTAAGAATAACGGATGCGATAAAGATCCATACCATTTCTACGATATTGAACTGTAGTAAAAAAAAAAAAAAAAAAGAAAAAAAAGAAGAAGAAAAAAAAATAAATTGATTATTTGCGAGACAAATGAGTAATCGTTATTATTTTATGATACTTAGCCGTACGACGTTCAATAAAATATAAAATCATTTGTCATAAACGTGACGTGTTTGCTATACGTACCAACAATTTTAAAAAGTCATAATACTCGGCACTACGGGTCCGTCCGACATTGTAGAAAAATACAGGGAATTGCGTTAAATAAATCGCATAACCGAGCCTCGTGGTAATTACAAATCCTTTCCAAGCTAAAATTCTGCTTAGCCATCCTGTAACGTAATGGGTTAATGCGACGACATTAACATCGTTTTTCTTTGACAAATATAAATGGAGTTTGTATTACTTGCCATTTGTATTTCCTGTTTGATGTATCACTATTATCCAAGCGAAAAGTGCGCACCAACCGATTGGAGCGAAAGCATTATACGCGGCTGCGTGCGTTGGATTGTAAGTATAATCGATGGTTCCCATTTTCGCTGGACCAAAAATCGACCCAAAGAACATAATCGTACATAAAATCCAGCCTATGTAATAGGTGATCTAGATCGATCAAAAAAAAAAAAAAAAAGAAAAAAAAACAATTTAGATATACGATAGCGTTTCTCATGTTAGCGCGTAACATTGTTAATTCTTACTTTTTTCATTTTGTATTCTTTGGGAAAAGATCGGAGCAAGTATCCAATAAATATACCAATAATATATACGGTCAATCTGTGAGTCGGTAAGATATACGACATATTGGCCGTATCAAACAATTGTTTTATCCTACAAGAGAATATAAACGTTCGTAAGTGCACATTTTATTAATTAATATAAAGATAGAACATACAACGGGACCATACTCACGAAATACCAAAGTAAACGTAATTGTTAAGACGTTTAAAATATGTAACGTAATATCTCAATATTGTCGAGAATGTAGCTAAAATAAGAAGTACGATACTACCGAGCTTTGGTTTTTTGTACAAAAGCAATACCAGTAAAGGAGACAGTACGAAGAGTTGAGTATCTATACCTACGTGATGCGTATGCGTCAGACACTGAGAAATTAATGAAATTAATAATTTATTCTCTCTGCGTTTAATAATCGTCTCTCGTTAAACAGAGAGACAAACAGAGGATTTACACAATTTATTTTTAACGCTTACCATATTCTCAAATCCAAAATAATTATGAATAAATAAGAGATTTTTCCACCACGTTTGTTTACAAATATTAGCGTGTTGAGTCACAACTAAATTCCATTGAGGTCCAGAACCAAGATACGGCAAGATATAAGTACAAAATAATATCAATGCCCCTAAAGTCGGTACCAGCCTAAAAAAAAAAAAAAATGCTGGATCAGCTGGCGTTGAGCGTACGATCATCCCTGTATGCTTGCGATTATAAACGAATCTGATTGATTCACGTTACCTGAAAAATCGCGACAGATATTCGTTTTTAATATTCAAATGACCAGTTTTTTTTATTCTTCCAAGAAAAGAATACGCGGTGAGAAGGCCAGATAGCATGATAAATGGATCGGTATAAAGGCTGGCAGCTCTGCCTATGACCGACCATGGTTCACCTAAATACTGGATCAATGACTTACATTGTACTTTAATAAATATTTCGTAAGATTTAATCGTTAGAATCGCAAAACGCTGACGTAACATAATTGTATATACATACGTCCACACCCTATATATATATATATATATATATATATATATATATATATATTTATATGCATTTATGTTACGTACATATATCTATCTATATAGGCATATATACTTTTGTGCATTTTTCTAACGTTTATACCTCGCTCATGCCCGTTCTATTGGTGTAAGGATTGTAGAACATTGCCATACTTTTATGGGCTAATAATAACATCAACGCGTTGAAAGCACGGACTCCATGCAATATTGCTATATCCCCTTCGGTTCTTTCCATCGAGATGAGTTTTTGAAAGTTGCGTTTCAACGAAAACGACAAAAGAATTTCGTTGGCCGGCAATTTACGATGATCGTAATATGCGGCGATCAGAGTTAACACTGTCGCGAAAGCGAAGATAATACTGCAACGTGATGAAACAAAGATCGACGAGTGAATGAAATTTACTCGACGATAGATAGTATCTGTCATTTATTCTCTTACCTCACGAAAATTGTTTCTCTTGGAAGTGGTTGATGATCATTTTTCATCTGACACATCTCACGATCGACGCGAACCGAAATCTTTAATCCACTTTGCGTAGTGTACTTGGACAGGGTATCGCTAAGAGAGATCTCAACGTCACGGAAGGAACAAGAAGCTGGTGTACAGACGGCCCAATTTACTGTACTGAAACGTGGTACCCTATGCCCCGGCTGTATGGATACAAATTACAAATTACGCGAGTATAAATTATCGTCGATGTTTCCGTCTAAACGATCGCATTTTGACGATCGTACGAAATAGGATTCCTTCCTTTTGGATACACGTATGTATGCCGCACTTACATCTGTTACGTTGCTTCTGAATATGTAATGAGAATGAAGAAGACGATGGAGATGCTTCAAATCGGGCCGAGATTCGTCGATGTCCAATTGCAAATAAGCCAAACAATATTGTCCCTGTATGCCGTCGATTCCCACGGTTTCGACGCACTCGTCGAAATCGCCGAGTTGATTCACGTTACCGTTTAAAAGACCAGAAGGTATCTTAGCCGTTGCATCATACACTGAGAAACGAATAATTAATCGTTTCTAATGACATAAATCTGGCGAGGGTACGCGTACGTTCTCAGGGAGAAAGTATTTCGAATTGGTAAAACTTTGGAGATCGTGGTAAGAAAAAAAAAAAGAAAAAACGAAAGGTTTACGATCGATAGGTGACAACAAGAGAAATCTGTAAGGAGAGAGAGAGAGAGAGAGAGAAAATAACAAAGCAACGCTGCTGGTTTTCGTATCGTTGCGTACAAGTACAGCGGCGCATACAAAAGAGGTAAAAAGTATCTTTGATATTCGTTGACAGAGACCTTTATATAATCTACCCGGTAATTCTAGATTGTGAAAGAATTAAAAGGAACGAGATGTCGGTTGGATTACGAATATTTTTAATTCGACATATACGCTAAAACAATTTCACTCCAAATTTCTCGAACGTTTTTTTCTTTTTTTTTTTTTTTTAAGGAAGATAACGTGTAACGTTTTATGCGGTGTAGTACGTAAGATAAATAACAACGCTTGCTTACTTTTCAATGCCCACAAGGTAAACTTATTCAGCTCCCGATGGAATATCTCAGCATCCCTTTTGCATTCTTTACTGACACCACCTGCACCAGGATCGTATGCGGGTACAATTTTTAACAATCTACTAGCTTCCAGATCGATTTCCTCGGTGAAGGTATCTAAAACGATAAATCATTTAAATTTACTTTCTTTTTTTTGTACTTCCTTTCTTTTTTTGTTTTTTTTTTTTCATTCTTTCCGGACACCTTTGACGAGATTATTGCTGATCGAAACGAATTGATTAAATTGTTAAATGATGTTAACTAAAAATAATTTTTGAAATTATCTCACGTTATATTCATGCTTTTGGTTTCTACTTTATTTGCTAATAAAAAAACTTCACGTAACATTAATCATCGATTTCTTTTCCTTTTCGTTCGTTCCATTCTCCCTTCGAATTCATTTTGATGCAACCAGTCCAGGGTTAAAATCCATTGTAGGTATATCTCTCGTATCATTTAAATGTATATTATTATTATTATTATTATATAATTTATGTATCAATGTTAATATAATTCAGTTATAATATATATATATATGTACACATATATTTGATATCGAACTTGATTTTAAATTACAAAACCGATAATTTTTCCTTCCAAGGATCCGCAAAAAAAGTGATTTATCGTTAAAAAAAAAAAGTCGATTATTCTAGTTTCCATTTTTATCATTGTCATGAAGCGATCTTTGATGCAATCTTACAACGATCCATATCGATCTAATGATTTATTATAACTGGATATACCACAGGTATCGATCTCTATGTGAATGACACGCTTTGATCTTATCAACTATGACTACTGCAGAGAAAGGGAAAATTTTTAAAGATTTTTCTCGGGTCAAGGATTAATTGCGCCTGAGTGCTGCAACGCGATTGCCTCGCAAACCTTCCAAATGGATCTATTTGTGCGATCTAAAGATTCTAGAGAATAAACTCAATGTTTTCTCCCCGTACGAAATAAAATTTTATACCTTGTCCCACATCTCATGTATTATTATGTCGGACTTATCGATCTAATACAACGATCTTATCAGGATCCATAAATATTTTCGTTTTATTTGAATAACAATGTAATTCTTTACGAAGATAAAAATTTATTCGTTGGTTCAAACTAGATGGATACTTGACATGCTTTAAGAAATTATTGTTTGCTTATTTCTTGTTTAGTGAAAAATCAATGTTCGCACGATGACGATGTTACCCAAGAGAATGTATTTATTCATTTTTCCATTTGCGTCCTCGAAACGTTGAGATTCTTGTAGCGAAGGTACTAATCGTAAGGTGTTAATAAATTGAAAACCGTTTAACATTAAGATTTCGCCATTCGATCGACAGACCGTCCAAGAGTTGAAATTATTTCTTCAGTAGTCCGTTGCATTACACCGATCAATGAAGTCGTCGTGAAAATCGAATACAAAGTTTCGTCAATTTTAAACTAGATCGCAGGATGTAACGCAATAATCGTGACGTTCTATCTATGGATCGCGGTTGTGTTTGTTTAATCATTGGTTAATCGAGAATACGAATAGATTTCTATGTTCTATACGATGACAATTTCGAGATCGTCGATCGTCTAGTTTCAACTATCGAATTCGTTGTTTAATCGACAAATAACAATTCATTTTTTATTTATTTCTATTCTCAACTTTCCTCTATCTTCGAAAATGTTTACGAAACGAAGTTTAATACAGCGAATGGAGGAAGGGTCGTATCATTAATCATTTTGGCGTCTTATTAATTGCGCGTTATGCAGTTCCTCGTTCTTTTTCTTTTTTTCTTTTTCATTTTTCATCGTCCATATAATGGCATTTATCAATTATAATTTTCCCGAAAGATATTTCTTTCGATATCCTCTATCCTCCTCCATGCAATTTATTTCCGATCTAACATCCGTTTATACTGTACTATCTTATAACCGATTATTTTCTCATTATGCAAATTAATCTCCTCTCTTTTCATTTCTGAGGTCGATCATTTTTTTCCACTGATACTTGCAATATCTTCATTACATACATACCCGTTGATCGACGTGAAAGGCATTTAACGTGTACAAAGTATGAGTGGCTTACGAAGGACCTTTATTTCTCTTTCTTTTTTTATTTTTTTTATTTATAAAATCTACGAGCACGACGCTTTTCGTCGTTATATCTACTGTAAAATTGTCGTTGACTTCTTTTACCCATTTTTTTTTCTATTTTTTCTTTTTTTATTGTCACTTTGCGCGTTCGATCGATACGGAAATAGATCGTTACGAAGAGGAGAGGTTTTTACTTATCTCTTTATGGGTCATTATTCCTTACATATTTACGATCAACGCCGTGGGACAAAATTTTGTGGTAAACCGAGGAACGTAAAAGGATAATAACGAACGTTGAAATATTATCTCGTTTATAATCAAAAAAAAATAAAAAAATAAAATAAAATAAAAGAACGGAGTACTACATGTCATTACCACCTACTGCGCGTTCAATGCCAATCATTTATTTTTATTATCGTCAAAGTAAGTTTACTCACCGTAATACGGATTTGTGAGAATTGTTTCGGAATTGATTATCTTCCAGACAACCTTGCCCAAACCATCCGCGGTTCGATTTTCCAATGTACCGATGAAATCGACAATGGTGAAATTATCCGTGGGATCCGTCCTGTTCGGTGAAAATATTCGAAGAATCTCGTCCTCCTTGAAGACGCTGAAGCTACCGCTGGAGATTATATCGACGGGTTTTCCACCGTTCGAAAATCGAATCAAGGATAGTAGAAAGAAGAAACGTGGTAAACGACGACGGATAATGATACTCATCTTCGTTCGTTGAAAAGATTTTCTCCCTTTTCGTTCGACAAGGATTTTACCTCTCTTATATCCTATTTCTCGTTATCGAGAATATTTTGGATTCTCTCTCTCTCTCTCTCTCTCTCTCTCTCTCTCCCTCTCCCTCTATCTCTATCTCTATCTCTCTCTTATATGGAGATGCATTTGTCGCTCGCGATAAATTCGACGAGATAATCTCTCGTCGAGAGAGAGAGAGAGATCCTGAGAGATCGACAACTTGTAAGGGTTGATCGATCGTGATCCAAAAAAAAAAAATAACAATGATAGACAGATAGATAGATAGATCGATAGATGGATGGATGGATAGATCGATCGTTCGTTGGTAAAAAGATATCCGGACGAAACGAACCGATGCGAACGACTGTTCGAAGACCTACTCGACGAATGGGATGGTCGTCGTTTCGATCCTTCGAGTCTCTGATTCTCGTCGACATCGACTTAGAACATCGAGACGAAGAGGGGTAGATGCCTCTCTTTGGGCCTTCCCCCCACTCTTTTTTGTAACGGAAACCGCGATACTTACCCGTGCGATACACACAAGGGAAAATATTCGATACGCGTGCCACCGGGTCTTTGCGATGGACAGAAACAAATCGGAAAACATCCGTATGCGAAATATATTGGTCATCGTGCGTAAAGATATATATATATATATATTCGAATCAAATAATTTCACGAAATAAAATTTTTTTTCCTCTCCTTCTCTCTCTCTCTCTCTCGATTTCTCACGAATTATCACCAATCCGTTTCGCGAAACTTTCTTACTGTAATACACGTAATCACGATTTATCTATCTTGGTATCCATCCATAATCACATTACGTGTACTCGCTAATAACCTGTCCTTGGCTACCCACCAAATTTCGAATATGTGACTTTTGCAAACTTTAGTACGGAATACGCGGAAAGAAAAAAAAGAAGTATGTCACGAAGGTAATAATTATCACCACTTTCGTAATACGTTCATATCTAGAGTTTATGTATACGAGAGAGAGAGAGAGAGAGAGAGAGAGAGAGAGAGAGAGAGAGAGAGATTCAGAAAGATTCGACAAATCGATGTTGAATTTTTCATCGGCGTTTTACGACACGTAACGCGTAACGTCGAATTTCAAACCTCGCGACGTTAATCGATACCAAAACGTTGGTCTCCTCAATTTCGAGTTTTCCCCGTTTGAATTATCTCAACGAATACTTCTATTTCGTCACAATCGATATAAACTATTATTATTCATATTACGTTTTAATGAGGTAAGATACATGTGACGTAACTCGCACTATGATATGAATCTGGCTGCTAGTATTAGCCTTGAAATATATTTTTTCTATTATTGTCCTAGAAAAGGACTATAATTTGTTGTAATATTAATTACACGTCATCGCGATTTCCTTCCATTTTCGTTGCCAGATCCCGACTCCTTGAACTATCTATAAGAACGAGGGAGGGAGGGGGAGGGATTGAGGAGGATGCACCTGTTTTTTTTCTCTCGTACGGATTATCAAGAAACAAAAAAAAAAAAGAAAGAAAGGAAAACGAAACAAAAATTTTGCACGTAATACTCGAAGTACGCGCCTACGTACGAGAGACGGGCAATATAAAAAAATGCGGAAATAGAAGAGTGTACGAGTTTGATTATGAAAATGTTGCATGATAATGCTCGCACGAAAGTAATACGAACTTATATCCGGTTCCGATCGTGCTAATCAATATTAATGACGTTAAAAAAGGTTAAACGGAAAGATCAAACGTATAATTATTGACATAAACCGTATTGTATTAATTTTCGATTGACGATCGAAAAACAAAATATATATATATATATAATAGTAATCGAATAGAGTACGAAAATGATAACGAACGAACGTCATTAATATAATCGCTACAACGACGAAAATATAATTCGATGCTTTATATAAGACAACTGGGAGCGTCATTTTAAGTTGGTCACTTCTTTTGTTAGCGAGAGAATAAACAAACTGCGAGACGCGATAGACCGAGCTACCCGGCGCAACGCATTCTTCGCCGTAGACACGCGAATGCGTCGCGATAGTTCTCACTTGCGAAATATTTCTTTGGTCTATCGAATTACTACATTCCTTTTGGCGTCTATTCGTTCATTAGAAATAAATAAATAAAAATAATAATAAAAATAATAATAATAATAATAATAGTAATAATAATAGTAATAATAATAATAATAATAATAATAATAATAATAATAATAATAATAATAATAATAACAATCATGCTTCACCAAAACATTTTCGTCTTTAACTTCGATTTCCTTTTTTTCTCTCTGAACCTTTTCCCGTTTCAATTGACTCCTAATTAATCGTTAATTAATAATCCCGTTCAATGCGTCACATACTTGAAATGACTCGACGCGTTGATTTCAAACGAATGAAAAATATATATTAGATAATTAATTTTCCATTCGAAGGTAATTCATAATTCATTAAAGGAAAAAGAAAAAAAAAACGAAAAAAGGAGAGACAAAGAGACGAAAGAAAAAAGAAGAGACGAACGGAGAAACTCATAAATCAATGCGTAGATTTTTTGTTTTAACTACAAAGAATATTTATAAGTGGGTAAATATGTTGACGTAATTCGAAAATATATGAATATTACGATGTACGTATGTAACTAAAAAGAAAAAAAGAAAAAAAAAGAAAAGGAAAAACAAAATGGTGCTTATTTTTCAAAACAACTCGTGGAACGTGTCGACGTTTGTATTTCAAATCTACCATGCTCGCACGTTTAGCGATAATTTTTAAGTCCCTTCTTCTTATCGATCTTGAGCTAAAATAAATAAATAAATAAATATATGTATATATATATTTTGTGAAAAAAAGTATCTTTTCTTAGGGCTATGCGTTTGACGTAAGAGTACATGGGTACCTGCATAAATGCATATATGTATGAGTTATTCTTTGAAAAATAAAAATGACGTCCGACTATATTCCGTTTGAACAATATTTCGAAAAGAAAAGGTATCAATTTCCAAGGCGTCCAATGCTCGTTGAAATATTCGCTGACATAGTTAATGATATCCTTTCAATCATATAACGTCGGAACGTTCGGAGAACGAAGTGAAAATAATTCATTGCCGAATCGTACGATGCAACAATGCATGCAAGATGAAGAAGGTCTCGTAACGTTATATACAAGGCATGTTGGTTGTTTTAATTAAACACAGATTCTATTGGATCGCGAGTTAAATGGGACGCGTGCGTGTTGAATTTTTTCTTCGTAGTTATCCAATTATTTAATACATATGTGTGTGGGTGTAGTAATCGAAGTTAGCATAAATCCAGTCGACGAAGTTATGTGTAACAGTATTCGTCCGAATACGGACGGAGACTAATCGAGCAACTTTCGAGAATCGATTGTACATCGATATAGTCACTACGTTGACCAAACGGTCGTTATATTATACTTTTCCTTTTCTTTCCGTCTTTTTTGTCGTTTTCTTTTTCGAGGAAGATTACGTAATTCGCGATAATTCTTCAGTTTTGCCGACAACGTTTTTTGATAGGTAGATCCAAATAGCTCAAAGGAATAATGTCAATGTTGTCTCAACGATATGTGATTTCGGTTACTAATGGCTCATTTCCGTGGGCCTTCCACTTCGATCGTTAAATATTTGTCTTCGGTAGAAGCTTCGTCATCGTCTCAATGAAATATTATTGGTTCCTAATTAAACACGATCGTTGTTATTACGAACGGTATACCAAAGTCGCACGTCGGAGAGGCTCGTTTGATTTATCGTTCGTTTCAAATTCGTTCATATCTTAAAGAAGACATTTATCGACGGCGTATAACCTATGCAATGCACGAACGCGCAAAGACCGAGGGTTTTATAAAGGTTACGTATAGTTCGGGGACGATCGGAAAGATTCGGATACGCCGAAGCATGGTCCGCCAATGGTAATCGAAGAGAAGCCAACTTGATTGGATTTGCCTCATTGGATTGGTTCACGTTATTCGTTGATCATTCCAACCCCGAATCGTGATTGGTGATTGGCGAACGCGCACATTACGCGTTTCTTTCTATTTTACGAACGCGTTAATGCACGTTGCGCGTTAGCTTTAAGATCAACAAAATTATGTTTTGTGGATTACGCTTTTAACCGATTTTTTCTTTTCCTCTCTCTCTCTTTTTTCTAGATTTTCTAGATATTTTTTCTCGAGAGAGAAAGAGAGAGAGAGAGAGAGAGAATGAGAGAATGAGAGAGTGTGAGAGAGAGAGAGAAAGCAGGTAGACAAAGTCGGACGATTTGGAAGTCGACGCATGATCGCGTCGTCCCGCACCGGTGACATTATTCGTAGTAGTTAAGAGCGCATTGCTTCTGGATATCGATTCGACCTCGAATTATAAACGGAACACGAAGTGGAAACTCTCTGATGCTCTACGGTAGTAGTGATTCGCTCGAACTCAAGCACTCTGGACGCGTTTCGCTCTGAAAGCTGTTCTGCTCCGTGTTTCTCTCTCTTTCTCTCTCTACACTCTCACACATTATTCTCACTCTCACTCTCACTCTCACTCTCTTTTTCTCTTTCTCTTTCCTGACACGCACACGTACGTGGCACGTGTCAACGCTACGAGACGTCTTACGCACGCATAGTGCGTTTATAGAGAGAGAGAAAGAGAAAGAGAAAGAGAAACACTAAGCTGATCCGATGGTGAGTGTTACGTATATACAGAGAGACGTGCGCGTGTCCATCTCACTTTTATCAGCTTGTCCTCTTGTTTCTATAAACTTAATTATATATATATATATATGTGTGTGTGTATATATATATATATATGTATGTATGATGTATACATCCTATCCGTGCATTTTATCTTCGAACGTGTATGCGTTTAGAAGCGCACGCGCGAGCGAGCTCCTGTATCGTTCCGTCAATGCTTTCGCGTGAATCGACGCGCGACAAAACGGCGGCGACGACAACGACGACGACAAAGACGACAAAGCAGAGACAAAGACGACGACGTCGCTTACTTACGTACTTTTACATATATACGATAGAGACGCGTCACTAGTCGCGTCACACGCGCGAACCCACGCATTTAACGCAACGCGTATTCCTTTCACACGCTTATCGTCGTATCAATTAACCGTTCTCTCTCTCTCTCTCTCTCTCTCTCTCTTTCTCTCTCTCTTTCTCTACCTTTTTTTTCTTTTCTGTATTTGTAACGAGTTAGAAAATCTAAATGTATTCTATATTTCGAATAGATCAGCCGCGTAAAATCATTTGTACTCTATAGTTGCACACGTGATATCGTTCAATCGATCGACTTTTTGCTTCCTTGCTCGCTAGCCTTTATCTCTCTCTCTCTCTCTCTCTCTCTCTCTCGTATTTTTGCCTCTTACATTCATCGGACACCGTTTCTTTATTTATTTATTGATTCATTCATTTATTTGTTTATTTGCTTCTTCGCCATTTTTCTTTTTTTTTTCTCCATCTCTCTCTCTCTCTCTCTCTCTCTCTCTCTCTCTCTTTCACTTCTCCTCGTACGTCGTCAACGATATATTATCGAAATTCAATCGATTCCGACTCGTTCGTTCGATTTTGTTTCAGTCTTATTTCATCTTTACAACAAGGATATCCCTTTTTGTATTCTCACCCATCTCCACCCACCTCCACCCAACCCCCAGTCCCTTCTCTCTTACGTTACGCTCGCTTTACCTAACCTATATTTTATCCCCGTACCGTTTCGAAATTCATCGAACGCTTTTCAATTTTTTCTTTCTTTGTTTTTTTATAGATATATACATAAATATATCTTGTATTGTCACCGTACGTTTGTCGTATCGACAACGTTAAAATATTATCGAAGAAAGGAAAGAAAATAGAAAAAAAAGTAATAGAAGGGAAGTTAAATAGGGATCGTCGTTGTAGTTATCGTCTTCGTCGTTGTCGTCGTCGTAGTCGTCGTAGTCGTAGTCGTTGTCGGCGTCGAGAAAGGAACGACGCGAAGTTCGGTACGATCTAAACAAAACAAATCCTTTGGCTTCTGTCAAAGAGTGCACGTGCGTAAAGCGTAAGGAATACATTCCATGCGAGTAGTAACATTTTATTTATATTTCATTTCCCTTTTCTCTCTCACTTTCTTTTTCTCTCTTCATATTTCTCTTTCTCTTTTATTCTTCGTCTTAGAAAAAAAAAAAAAAAAAACAAGAAGAGAAAAATTACGGGATTAAGAAAGAACGAGATCTACTAATTGGTATTCGTCATTCAACAAGTTATGCGTTAACATTTTATACATTGATTCTTCTTATCGTTATTATATAACTGTTTTTTCTACAGGGATCAAGTCGTTCTTATCTTTTCTTAAAATATGCATTTGCATATGTATATGCATATGCATACATATGCATGCATCACTCTTGACTATTTATGTTCGCTCGACGTTTATATTTAAATATTTTTCACGTATGTGATAATTCCGCATAACTTATGTGTGTGTATGTGTGTTTGTGTTTATCAGTGAATGAGAATTACGTACACACGTATGTATATACATGCATATATATATATATATATATATATATATATATATATATATATATATACATATACATACATACATAAATATTACACGTATACACATTCACAATACGAGTGTGGTAGTAATTTTATAGGCATACATTTGTATTCGCGTCGTAGTTTCTTTACAAATGGTATTATGTACTTAACTTCCATTTGTTTTTTTCTGCAGTTCTAAATAACTAGGTTATGAGAGAGAGAGAGGGCCTTTGCCTCTTCCTTTCTGGTGAAAAAAAAAGAGAAAAAAAGTGGATGAATTCCGACGTTTTTTATTCGATGTAACGGACGCGCGTTATTTTCCCTTTCTTTATTTTTTTTTCTTTTATTTTTTTATTTTGTCACTTGTGCGTGCACGTCGCAATCGTCGCGATATGAAAACGATTTATCGAGAGAGATTCTTTGATTTTCGAACAACGAGACGATATTTCCAAATCGTGCGATTATTAGCGATTATAACGTAATTATACATAGTCGATAAG
Organism: Dolichovespula media; assembly: GCA_911387685.1. Classification (NCBI taxonomy): domain Eukaryota; kingdom Metazoa; phylum Arthropoda; class Insecta; order Hymenoptera; family Vespidae; genus Dolichovespula; species Dolichovespula media. Next base: position 8,729,014 of record OU426862.1, read on the forward strand.
ATAAGCAGATAACTGCACAATTATTGCAGCTGAAAATAGCGAGGGATTATTGCAGCGATTATTTAATGGCAAAGAACGAAGATAGAATTATGTTTCCTCTCAATTAATTACGCGCACGCGTGTTCGTTGAATGATCAAATGCACGGATGTTTAGGATTTTATTTTCTCTCTCTCTCTCTCTCTCTCTCTCTCTCTCTCTCTCTCTCTTTCTCTCTCCTTGTTTCGCGGCAATAAAAATGGCAGACGAAAATTTTAAGAGATCATTACGATCGTTTAATGACATAGAATAAATTATAGAAACGTTCTTTCTCTTTAGTGCGCGCGCGCGTCTATCGAACGATAAAAATCGCCTTGTGCTTAAATTTTGTTTTTTTTTTCCTTTTATTTTCCTCTTAAAAAGCGCGAAGTACTGTCATTATTTTCTTTCATCGCGATAAAAAAATATGTGCATGTTTTATTAGTGCCATTACGAAGGACTACTAGTTCGCGCCGATAGCAAAGATATCTCATATGCTACCCCTCCCTTCCTCCGCCATGCCCTCCCCTACCCTTTCATCTACGAGCGAAGAATTTAATTATTTTTATTATTTTACGGCTTCGTTAACGTTATAACGTCGGCGGAAACGAGATATAAAAAAAGAAACGAATATATATATATATACATATATATATATATACATACATACACATATATATATATACCAGATCGTGTGTATAATATATATATATATTTTTTTTTCTTCAAATATCGATCTCTTTGACCAAAGCGCTTATAAACGTAACATTATAATAACTTTCAAAGTGGAAAACTTTCGTTTGCGATAGGATAGAAATATAACATTTATATTTGCACGTTCCTTTTCATTATCATCCAACTTGATAAATCCGGTAGAGCTCTATCTCTGGCAATGCAGACAATTCAATCTATTCGCACCACTCGTAATCGCATTTTCTCTCATTTTAGTTCTAAAAGTTCTAACGTTTCGTAACATATTCATCTCCAAGAATATAATTTCGAACTTTGCGAGCATACGATATACATATATATATATATATATATTTTTTTTCTTCTTTCGTTCCTCTTTCTTTTCTCTATCCTTAAATCCGAAATTATTCTTTATCCTTAAGACGAGGACCCTCGATGGAACTTTCATCATCGATCATATATATTTTTTCTTTCCTAAATCGTTTCTAATCGTTCGATATAATAACACGTAATTGTGTTTCTCGTCAAATAGGTATTATTATTATTATTATTATTAACATTATTATTATTATTTTCCCTCGTCATAAACAAAAGAATTCACGTAGTAACATGAAAAATATCTTGGACAGGTGAAGCTGCGACGAACTTCGCAAGATGGTGAGACTTCCTCAACGACGGGGGGTGATCGCGTTGCCATATCCGGTTGCTCGAGATTTAAAGGATATCGAAGAAAGCGCCTCATTCGTGTCAAAGGTATATTCCCATTATTTCTCTTCTCTTCCTTTTCCTTTTCCTTTTATAATATTTACAACATTTCTTTTTCAATCGAAATCTCATCATTTTAACGTTATATTTGTGCATTATCTTTCTTATTCTTTTTTATTATTTTTTTTTTATTTTTTCACTCCTCTGTTATACTTAATAGAATCATTCTGAACTTTCTTCTTATATATAGATATGTATATATGTATATATATATATATATATCGATTTGATACGTATGTAAAGAAATTCTTTATCTTCTTTTCCTATAGAAATTATTATGACAAACGCGCGCATGTCTAAAAAATAGTAGAAACAGTAGAAAGTAACATAAGATATAGGTACACATTTATACCGACCTTATTTTATTTCTATCATACATTGCTACTTTACTATGGATCTATGTGTACTTGTACACCTCTTCAAAGATACACACGAACATACACACACACACACACACACACACGTTCGTCTCATAATATAAATCTAAGTTAAGATAAAGTTATCCCGAAAAGATAAAAAAAAAAAAAAAAAAGAAAAAAAATAAAACGTACCCAGACGCGCGATCGGATATCACGCGATAGATTAAAAATTTAGTTTAGTAGCCCTCCGAATCTATAGTCGTATGCGTCGTTTTATTGATAATAATACCGAGTCGTCGTAGAGGAGGAGGAGGAGGAGGAGGAGAAGGAAAAGGAGTCGTAAATTTCGGTTGCGATCGTTTACCATTTTTGAAAATTATGAGAGTGAGTATCAATTATAACGCACGACAAAAAAAAAATTGTTATAAATACGTTTCAAACGGATCATTTAAAGTCGATCTATAATTATCGTGACGTTTACGTGACCGTCCGTCGTCAAAAGCACTCGCGAAACGTGTTATCTACCGAAACGTTGTAATATATGGCGTAAGTACATATGTATACGTTTATCGATTCTTCGATCGAAAGTACAGTCTGAAACAATAGTGCAAACGCTTTTGGAAGGAGGAGGAGTATAGCTCACCCCGTGCAAGCATTCGATAGTCTTTTTGGAATTTCCCTTTTCCATATATACGTGTGTATATATATATGTACATATATCTCTATCTCTTATTATCCCTTGACTTTTATCTTACAAATGTAAATATCATCGTACAAATGATACCGCATTCGTATACGTATATTGAAAATTTAACGTTACCTTCAGTGATTACTCAAGAGGACCTTTTCATTCGTGTAAATTTACAAGTCTGATATTTACATGAATTATGACATGGATTACGACGCGCTTGATGTTTTACAATGACAGAACAACGAATTTAATTGTCTCTTACAATTAACTATATTTACAATATATGTTAATATTTTACGTACACGCCGATACTTTGTTTATATATATATATATATATATATATATATATGTTAATGAAAAGAATTGAGGAATAATGTAAAGCCGAAAAAAAGTGTATTTAATCGATGTATTCTTTATCTTGGTACAAAAATAATGTACTTAAATATCTCGCGCGTATATTCCCATTCGGTTCGTTTCTCTTTTTATTGCGATAATAATGTAAAAGACAAAAGAAAAAAAAAACAAGAACATGACATCGCGTTTTAACGAACATTTATATCGCGCATATATATATATATATATATATATATATATATATGCGTACGCGCATAATCTATAAATTAATTCATTAATCCGGATGTAAGAGGGATAGAGATAGAGAATAGATAAAGAAGGTGAGATAACGGGAAAAAGGATCGTTTTCAGTTTTAAAGATGTTGTCGCCGAGACGATCGGACTCGGAGAGTACGGCCGGGGGCAGCAAGGACGACGAAAACGGTGCAAAGGCGTTCCTTTCGACAGGACGAACAGGAAGAAGGAACGCTTTACCAGATATCCATGGGAGACATGCTGCGACCGGTATCTCCGATCTACCGGATCGCTTCGGAGAGTTATCAACCGAAACAGGTTCGAAATTTTTCTTCACCTTTTGGTCATTGAATTTATTCGATATTATTCCATTCGATGGTTGATCGATATTTTTCTATTTTTTTCCTTTTCTTCTTTTTCACGTACTTTCAGATCGCAGCATGAACGTCGCTGGACGGGAACCAAATCAGCCGAGCATGTCGAAACAACACGTTGGTTGACGAGTTAATCTTATTTATTCGATCAAATCTTGTTCCGCTCAGGCGGCAAGCCTGATCCAATGCAAATTTATATTAAATGAACGATATATATATAGATATATATAATCGTGCTCGTTCTAATAACACACGCGGTGCGATATAGTACGCATTGTGATATATATATATATATATACACAAATATTATTAATAACACGCGTTGCGTACTCTTTAAAGTTGAAAGGATCCGATATATCTTTTCTTTGATCTCTCTTTCTTTCGAATAGCAATGGTCCGTCCAGCTATTGCTATCTTTATTTAACGTGCGTATCTGTCTAGTTTCGTTCGTCCTCCTTTTCCGTTCGTCATCTAATCGAATTTACTAGGGCCGCAATAATGGTTCTCCTGCGATTACGCGTATAACAATATTTCCATGAACGATTATCTCTTGAACGATTAAACGTAAAGAAGTTAAATCGAACGTGTAACGAGATATTATAACGCTGCGATAAACTCTTCTTTTTTTTTTTCTTTTTTAATTAATAAATATGCCAACATTTTCTAAAACGTTTTAATTTTCGCGGTTAATCAATACGTTACATTTTTATCATCGTTCTTGCGTTGTCGTTAAATTCTTTTACGAAAGAACTCGAACATTATCTTTCGATCTGTTTCATTCAAATTCCAAGTAGAACTCGATTAGATTACTATCGGCAATAATAATAATAATAATAATAATAATAACAATAATAATAATAATAATAATAATAATAATAATATCGTTTTCTTTTTCGTTAGATGTCGGCGACATTAATTATTTATGACGACAAACGATTTTAATCGCGCACTTATTGGTACAACACGTTATCTTATTATCGTTGTATATACATTATTTATAGTTCGCAACAAGCAATTCTTACAGTATTTTGACTAATATATAAATAAAATGGGAATAAGAGGGAGATTTTATATTAGGTGATATTTCAAGTTTTTACGGACGAAACTCTAATGGCGCCCGTGTGTGTGTGTATATATATACATATATATATATATATATAATACATACACGCGCATTCTTCGTGTAAATACGTCATCTTTTTTCCGTATAAGAAATGTGTCCCCCTGTCCGTTCGGATAGGGACGCCCTTTGTTTGCGTATTATTGCGAAAACGATTAAAATGACGAGATAAGATATTTCATGGATAACACACGTATGTCCTTTAGTATTAAATAATTGTACATACGATAGATCAGAGAAATATTCGATCGTTTCTTTAAAAAATTTTAATTAGTACGAACTTTTGAGTAGATACGGAAGTGGAACGATTATTTAGTTTTTACAAAGCGAACGAATATTTCTATGATCTAGTGTACCACTTACGTTTCATTATATATATATATAATCTCTATAGTCTTTACGCGAGGAAAAAATATTTTTGGATTGTAAAACTTATCGTTAGGTATCGTTGTAATTTATAGATAAGTCTTCACATGCAATAATTTTCCACGCGATCGTTCATTCGATCGCAATCGTTATCGCGTTTTCGTATTTTTTAAAAGAAAAATAAGAACGATAATTACAAATTTCACAAATAATCATTATTTTAAGAACACAGAAGTATTTATTAGATTTACTCTGTCGTTTTCATATTTATTTATTTATTATTATTTCTTGTTCTTTTTTCTTTTTTTTTTGTTTTTGAAACGTCGAATTGCTAACGAATATTATAATAATTGGAATAAAATGACTATAGTATTAACGATAAGATAATTGTAAAACTCGAAACTCGATAATTATATAAAGTAATCGTCAATAAATAAAGTAACGCGAGTTTATTAACAATTGAAAAATAAAACAGTATATGTATGAGACCTCCATAATATTGATAACGTTTAACGATTTATAATTAATCTAATGATAACCGGTGCGAATGAATTTAAAGAGATTTTCGAATCTTTTACCGATAAGGAATTGTTATCTGGGATATACGTGCGACTCTCTTCGCTCGTTGATGGATAATGAGTATTGATATTTTCCTCGACATTGAAATTAAATGAACGTATTTATATTGGCGTGTACATAAGTACACACACACACACACACATATATTTATGTAGGTACAACGACACACATAACGAATGTAAACAAGTTGACCTATAAGGAACGCGTATATCACATGTGTTTATTTATGGGCCTACATTAATCACGATTTAACGTCAATTTGCAATTTAATAAAGTTTCTTTTTGTTTTTTTTTTCCTTTTTTTTCTGTGAAATAAATATGTACATATACGAATAATTAATAACGAGGTTATTTAATTTTGGTACGAAAAATGTTCGGGTATATGACCATAAACGGTTACTAGTAAAGACGATCGATATACGTATCACACATCTTCAAAGTATATAGATGAGTCATCGGTGATCGCACGAAATAAACCATTGCTCGAGTTGGGTGCTTTTATTAATAATTTAAGAGAATTTTAAGGAATCTTCTCATCTCGCAAGGAGGAAAAAAAAGCACGTTCGATTAAAACATGTTTATCCTATGTAAGTAAGATACATGTATCAAGATGCAATATACAAGATCTGATTCATTCGTATCGTGAGGGTATCAAAAGAGAGGGGAAAAAAAAGCTAAAAGAGAAAGAAAGAAAGAAAGAAAGAAAGAAAGAAAGCAAAAAAAAAAGGAACAAACTTTAATATCGTTTTTCTTCGAAGGTCCATTAAATTCGCGATACGGCATAGTTTATATCGGTTACTATGGGACACGGGAAGAAGTATAACGAAGGTTTGTGATACTATCTGGATAGATCGTAATGATTAAATGTGGTTTATAGATTGTTAAGCGAACGAACGAGGTGGTTTAAGCTAGCACGAGAGATTTACGTACGTTTTTACGTATGTTTGCGTGCACCTTTACATATACATTTAATGTGCGCGCGTTAACGTGGTACATAAAACGCGTATGTATTGCAAACTATGTATGGGATGTATGTATGTGTATAAGCGAGTCCTGGCCTTCTTTACTTGGAAGCCGATGCAGCTGCGACCCTATGACGATGGAAAAATTTTATTTGCACAGCTTGTCAGTAAGGTGTTTGCGTTTACGCGTTACTCTATTCATCAACCGTTATATATATAGATATTCTAGATATATTAATGTGTGTAAGCGCGCGCGCGTGCGCGCGCACAATACTGGTTATGCCGGTAGGGTGGACTCTTATCGGATCGTCGACACCCCCTAGTACGAGAACAAAAGCCTCAGCAACGTTCGTTCGCTTTATCACCAAGAAGATGGATGGATGTAACCAACTTTGATATGCACACTGACGTATCTTACGTGATCATTAAGCATTTCTGAAAATAAATATACCTGCTGTATTATGTCTGGTATAGGTGGTTTGACGAGCAATAAGACACGTTCGCTCGTTATCGTTATTTGAAAATGAATAGTCACTGTAAATTGTTTCTGTATACTGTTTCTTTTTTGGACATTTAATAATAATGGAGAGAGAGAGAGAGAGAGAGAGAGACAGAGAGAGAGAGAGAGAGAGAGAGAGATCAATAATGTCGATAAAATACACACACACTCGGATATACCCACGATCGCGAATAATTATTTAAAAATATACTCAGAAATACACATATATTCTACTCTTGTACGTAGTTTTTATTACATTATCTTAATTTTCCACCCTCATTTTTCTTTCACGGTTAACGTTTCACAACGAGACCTCCCCTGTCAAAGATAAAAGAACGTTGTTTTGTAATTAAGTTTGTATATCGCTGTTGTACGAAGCTGTAATAATCGTACGACGGCTTATAATACACGGTAAGGGGAGAACATCTGTCATTTCTCTATGCACAGTAAGCGACTCATCGCGAGATTGTATGTTGGATAGAAACAATACATTCTATAGACGTTCTACGCTATCAAGGGAAATCTCTTAGTCTATATTCTATCGCGTTCCTCGACAGAAGCGATTATTTCGACCCTTTCGAGTGCCGTAAGCAGAAGCGTACAACTACGCGCTTCTAACTTCCCCTTTCGAAATAATTTCTCGCTTTAACGTTGCCCTTATTACGTTACCATATATACGAATATATCTATACGTACGCGTGAACGTAAACAACGTTGCGATGAATGCAACGATATGAAGTGCAATCTGAAAAAAGAGATAAAATCAGCGAACAAGATGAGAACGACATTTTGGACCGATACAAAGTTACATCGACCCATCACGATTCACGTCAAGTGAGTCCGACTATAATTTTATTCTTCTTCTTCTTCTTCTTATTATTATTATTATTTAACGTTAAACTTTGTTATACATGTTGGACGCGATAGCGTATTTACACGTACATACGTATACACGGTCAAAGTGCTATCGCAAAAAAAAAAAAAAATCAACATAGACGAACGCCAATTTATCGATCGAATTTAATACGATTGCATATGACAATTAAGTAATGAAGATGGAAAAAAAAAAGGAACGAACCCGCCGCGCTCTTTCGCGTTCTTTCGCGAATTTATTGACGGAATGGATGAAACGTTCGTGCTAATTAGAACGGTCGATAGATAATTAATGGAAATAAATGTTTCCAATGTTTAATGTATTGTTGTAATATTTAATACATATGGATCCCTTCGATACAGGATAAATAGAAAATTTGGAAATAATTAGGATTTATTCCCTTCACGGGGTGAAGTTTCCACCCTGATCTTTTTCCTACCTCGCGACGTATCGCTTCACAAGGTCCCCTCTTCTATTCAAGTTCTCAATCGAAGCCACAGAGGTTTATCGAGTTTCCATTGTTTATAAAACACCCACCACCTGTTTTCTCTTGGCCCAATAAAGCACCGAAGAGAGTATTACGTCTTCTGTTCGCCATGCGATACTGTTCCGCGCACACCGTTCGTATCGCGGTGGTGAAATCGTCGTCTTAAGTTCTTTCTTTTCATTTTTTTGTTGTGTTTTGTTCGGAAGTGTTTATTTTACGAAATGAAAGTATTTGAGAAATGAAAGGATCGTGACGTTTTTTTCTTCAATCGATTGATGAAAATATGGATCGAAATACGAAATCAAAATGGACAATTTGCCAACGTGTTAGGAGAATATTCGTGACGCGTAATAATGTTTCCAGATCTCCTAAGGGGAACCTGCAATTAAGTAGATTCGACACATTGAAGACCGACGTGGAAAATCCGGAAGGTAAGTCGACAGATTTTTTTTCTCCGAGATGATAATTCAAAAACATGAAAGTATAACAGAGAGATATCGTGTTCGTGGGGGTGAGGTTTTTCTTCCTCTTCTTCTTTTTTTTTTCATTTTCAGTATCCGATCCGAACGTATCTTTGGTGAACAATTTTAATCCGGCTACCGATAGTTTTCACGCGTCGGTTAGGCCCATCATCCTCTTGGCGAATTGCTTCTCGGTGCTTCCAGTTTCGGGCGTCAACAGTCCGGATGCATCTTATTTAAAGCAAGTTCAAAATCGTCGATTAAATAAATTATCATAAAGAAAAGAACGTAGAAGAATTTTTTCACGAGCTTTATGTACATATACATACATACATACATATATATATATATATATATATATATATATACTTTCAGATTCACCTGGTATAGCCCCAAATTATTGTACACCGCCGTATCCTCTTTAGGCGCAACCGGTATGACCATATTAAACGTTCTACAATTCACTACGGGCATTAATTCCATGAAGAAGAGTAAGTAATTTATTTTGAAAAGAAACGAATATTCCCCGTTAAATTCTATAATCTTTATATATTTTACGTACGGTCGCCGCCATAGCAACTGGTTTAGTTTTCTATGGTACCACTCTCATCGCGTCTCTCCTATTCCTGAAACTCGCCAAATTATGGCCTTGCTTGGCGTTGACGTGGGAAAAAGTTGAACGAGAGTTCACGTTCAGACATCGGAGAGTTTCTCGAATAAGCCTTGCCGTTAGATTTAAATTAACCACCGCAATCGTCATGATTCTCGCATTGAGTAAGTATATATTGACTCTCGTCGGAACATCATTTTGTAAATATTCATATCGATATGACTAACGCTACTCCGCAGTTTTCGAGTTCGAGTTCGAGTATGCATTGAAACAAATTTTAATCTTCTTTTATAAATGATTACAGTCGAACATTCTTTATCCATACTCAAGGGCTTCTTTCATGCGATGGCATGTGCAAAATATCGAAGCGATTCCGACGTTATCGCGGAATATTTTGAATCACAATATCCACAGGTAAAGTGTACAATCCGAACATATACTTTCGCGCGTTCCACGAGATTGTAATCTATGTGTTTTTTTTTTATATATGTATATATATATATATATATATATATATATATATATATATATATATATATGTATATCTCTCGTCGGTACGCTTCGGACGAAGAGCTCGTATAAAATGCAATAATTGTGTTTACCGCGATGTAATAGGTATTCTCGAAAATGTCCTACAGTTTGTGGAAAGCTATATTAGTGGAAACGGTTAACTTGTTAAGCACCTTTTCGTGGAACTTCGTCGATCTTTTCTTGATCCTCGTAAGCATGGCTCTGGCAGATCAATTTCAACAATTGAACAGTCGTCTCAGTTCCGTCAGAGGGAAGGTAAGTAATTGAAAAAAAAAAAAACAAAAGGCAAAAACAAATTTTCTTTTTCGTATGGTTATTAAAATTATAACACATTTTGACAGGCAATGCCGGACTGGTGGTGGGCCGAGGCAAGAAACGATTACAATCATCTGGCCGGTTTGACAAGACGAGTCGATTCTCATATTTCAACGATTGTTTTTCTATCGTTTGCGACCGATCTATACTTCATTTGCATTCAGCTGCTATTCTCTTTCAAGTAAATCGTACATCTTTTGTAATTTTTTTGTTCGTTTTTGATATAAAAATACGTATCACTCTTTGTCATGTATATATGTATATATATATATATATATATATATATATATATATATATATATATATATATATTCTTTTTTTTTTTCCTCCATTCGTTCGAGAAGTTTGCAACGCAGTCACATACAGAAGATATACTTTTGTTTCTCCTTTGGATTTCTTCTCACGAGGACCACGGCTGTATCCTTGTATGCAGCTTCCGTTAACGACGAATCCCGTTTACCGGCACCTATACTTTACAGCGTTTCGAGTTCCAGCTATTCCACAGAGGTACACGCTTATATACAAAATTTTGTCAAACCTACCAATCTATTTCTTAGTGTTTTCTGTTTCTTTCCAAAATATCTTTTTCTTTCTTTCTTCCTTTTTTTCTTTTTTGGAAAAATTTCTTTCAGATAATGAGATTTTTGACCCAAGTCACGACCGACAATATAAGCTTGACCGGAATGAAATTTTTCTCTGTTACGAGAGGCCTCGTCTTGACCGTAAGTGTTAACCAACGATTAAACTTTTATACATGCACAAATATATATAAATATATTTAATAAATTTATAAACGCGTAAAAATTTGAAAATTATTACGTTTCCTTAGATTGCGGGCACTATCGTCACTTACGAGCTGGTATTGGTACAAATAAATAATATACAACAGACGGTCCAGTCTAACATTACGAACATTTGCGAGGTGACAATGTTAAACATTTAATATTTTTAACATCTTATTTACATGTTAATTGTGCTTTTATTCGTTGAAACAATTTATGTATGAGAATTTCCAATCGGGATATATCATAGCCTTCGATCAGTCTATTTTATATTCCATTATTTTCCTTTTTGATAAGTATTATGTCTTCGTTAAAGCATCTATAAAGAGAGAGAGAGAGAGAGAGAGAGAGAGAGAGAGAGACAAAATGTTTGAAGGTAGTTTTCACCATTGATTCAATTTGACATAGCAACGTTGAATTGAAGAAGCACGACCTCGTACGTTATGATCGCTCCGGTTAGCTAAAACGTTAAATTCTTCGTAACTTTTTTTTTCTTCTTCATAAAAATAAAGGAGACACATAGTTACACACACACACACACATATATATATATATATAAAAGAATAAAAAGAACTTACAGCCAGCATAAAGTTTCTCGTGATGGAAAAGAAACGTAAGCCTGTCAGTGAGATATCGTCGGTGGTAAGCTGATACTGCAATCTTTGCGTCTATCAAAAAGGAAAAAAAAAAAAGAAAAAGAAGAATAATAATAACAACAAAAAAGGGGAACAGCCGAATAAAAAAAAAAAAAAAAAAAGAAGTTGTCCAAAGATATTATAAGATTCCGTTTCAATTATTTGTTATATGTGACATTTTGATAAATAGATATGGATGGATGATATTTATATTATATACCTCGATGTCGTAGGTGGACGAGGAACAATTGTACAGCAATGGGAGTACCGTTTTACTTTGATCGTTTATTCTGGCAGTCAATAGAGTTACGGCGCACGTTCGAAGTATGAGAAAGGCAAAGGAGAAGAAGAAGTAAATGTTACTCAAAATATTTCCGCCTTCGGGTCCGCTTCTAACGATAAAAAGTAAATGAAAGTTGATAAACGTTCTAACGTCCTACATCTAGTTTCTAGTATAGTATAATGCGTCTTTTATGTATCCGTTATCTCGTAGTGGACTTACGATAAGCCATTCAATAATTGTAAACAAATAAAGTAGAGATTATTTGCGAAGGAGAGGAGTGTTATGGGAGATATATCATTGTCCACCTTTTTAACCAGCGAACTTAGGATGGCGTAATCGTTTCTAAATTCACCCCAATCGACGTTGTTCGCATTTTTTTTCGTCGTATCGAATAATCTCTTGTTCAATGTCTTGTATCTTTCGGCCAGACCGGTCGATACCTGAAATCTCGTTTACAATTATTATTTTCAATTCGTTTCTATTTCTTTCTGTTTTTCTTTCTTTTTTTTTTTTTTACAAGGTAGCATACCAACATGACGAATAAATCCGTGAAGTTCCAAACGAAGGTCGCTATCTTGCTCACTATGAATATGTAAATACCAAGGGTGTAGCTGTAATCGACTGTAAAGCATATCATCGAATAGTATTAATTTAATAACGTCGAAAGCTGCTCCCCTCTCATCTCGTACGTACGTACCGCTTTCCAATATAAAGTTGTGAGACTTGACGGTGTAAATGTGTAAGAAATTGGCGAAGGTCGAGTTCCGTGTGCCCCATTCAAAGTTAATACTATGGTTAATTATGCTTAGAATGTGTTCGAAGAGAGCGAAAAAAAGTATCACGCTACTTATTATTATAAATTTCCAACGAAGCCTTGGCCTTTGGTATTTGTTGCTGAAAATGATATAAAAGAAAAAACAAAAAAAACCCACAAAAAAAAAAAGAGAAAAATCAAGAGATACCATTCGTCTAGAATAGAAATAAGTTAACCGTTAAATAATATTTTAAATTAAACCTGTCTATGAATCGTTCCATTGCCTTCCAATCGTTTTGAAGTATCACCCAACGTGGCGATAACCAAATGAACATGATCGTTCCGAATAAACCATTTCCATAAAATATTGCTCCGGCCGTTGCCGCAGCTATTCCACCTGGGAGAGGACATCGATGATTAATCATGTTTGTATATAGACGAGCGTGAAAAATGTTACGTTATATATATATATATATATATATCTACCGTCGTTTCGACGGTAATCCAGATATACACTTCGTATTATTCGTGAAAATATATAAAAGATTGATATTCCGATCAATGAATCCCTTACCACGGACAACGAAAGACTCGGCGTTGAGAGTCCTTATCATGTGAATAATCGACAGTATCGCCATTACGAATATCGATGCGGCTACTACGACGGCGTAGGCCGTTCGAAAAGAGATTTTTTTGAATTTCAAGCTCGACGGTAAATTCGCCGAAATCCCGGATAACGGTAGCAGGCCGAATAGTTGTGCCCACCATAAGATCGGGCTGATCGCTCGATGAAAGCTCTCCTCCGAATCCTCAAGAAAGTAATATCGAAAATGAAAGGGAGAGAGAGAGAGAGAGATAGAGAGATAGAGAAAGATCTTTAAACAAATCTTACCTCGTTATTGTTAACAGGATTTAACGTGATAACGTTGTCCTCACGATTAAATTGTCGAGACCTTAACGGAAATGTACCTTCTTGATTAGATCTTACTCTACCGTTCGTCTTTCCTTTTTTTCGATTACCCAATACCGACCAAAGTTTGCAATTCGTTTTACCGGAATTTCTACCCGATAGGTTATTACCCGTTTTTAGCATTGCGTCATTGGACTCAACGTAGAGACGTAAGAAACCGACCATTACCTGTTAAGAAACGACGAAGAAATATATTATAATCGAATATACTACATATTGGGTGTACATCAATGTATTTATTTTATATGCTTACCTGTCTATCCACAGGTATGCGAGTATCCATAAATTCGTAGGTATATATACATATGTGGATGTAACAATGAGACTGGTTACGGTTTTGTCGTGTAGTATACGTTAAGAAGTATTCTCTACGTACGAATAGAGGATCCGTTTTTTATCGGCAATCCTATACACTTGAAAGATATGTTACGACCTTTAACATTGCCATAGAATATCGGCGTGCATTTAACAGGGTCAAAATATATATATATATATATATATATATATATATATATATATATATATACACGAGCGTTTATCTCTCTATGAATGCCTCGTCATAACCATGATAATATTTCTTTACCCGTGATAATAATTCTTATCGAAATTACCAAGAACACGCAGGATATACGTAGGATATAATTTATCGAGTATTCTAAATGTAACGATAACGCGTCTTCGTCTCCCGTACGATCATTTTTCACGTGTGCTTCCTTCTCGCGTTTCTCAAGCATTATTTTCACTGTCCGTTCGTTTCTTTTTTTTTTTTTTTCGTTCCGCGATACTATCGATAAAGAGAGATGAAGGCGTTACCGTTAAAATGTAACATCGTTAGAACATTTTTGCCCGATGATAATACGATATTGACGACGTCTTCGTTTCGACGCGTCGAATTATAAAATAAAACGATTTGCGTTGATCGTCGTGCGATGTAACGACGAAGGACTTTAAATGCGATTGATGATAGTCAAACCGATAAAAGGATATAACTAAGTTTAATATTCGTTTAGTAAATATCAAACGATTATCAGACTACCATATGAAGCTATTATTTATTTATTATTTTTAGTTGGAATCAATGTATTTTACTCAATTTCTAAATATTCCAAGATAAGATATTATTTGATTGATGATAAATTTTATCGTTCGATCGAGTCCGACATAAACCCCGGAAAATATATATGTAGATATTGATCTATGTATATAAATCGATATTCAAACCCTATCATTGTCGTATCACGCACATACGTGAAATCGAGATACATTATTTCTAAGCACATATCGTATCGTTTTGTGATTAATGTTTTATATAAATATATGCGGCCATATACATATATTCCTTCGAAGATTATAGCGAGAGCTAGAAGGCATCCGTTATCTGAGCAATAACATTTAGTGAAAATGATAATGATGCATTAATATTATTCGTTATTGATCGTTATCGGTATTATCGATTTCGCAATGCAGTACTTTAGATTCCCATATTTGTTGACACACCACTATAATTTTATCGGTTGACTTATGTACATTTATGGGGGAACAAGGACGCGCGCAAAAGTGCAAGATTATGTGTAAAATTGTCGCTTAATCGCGAATAATTTAAGAAAAAAAAAAAAAAAAATTAAATATATTAAAATACGATAGAAATCTAATGTTTCTCTAAAGAATTTCAAAAACGATGTAACAAGTATGTACAATCGCTTTGACGAATCGATATCGTTCGATTTCGATTCGATCATCAATTCGTTTATTACATCCGGAAACTTAATAAATATCGTGCGTATATCGTTTCTCATATATAAACAAATTAATTTATCATTAATTCAATTCGTTTCGCGACAACCGCATTACATATTCGATATTATCTTAACTTCCGTTCCATCTATTTACGTACACCTGTCGCAAACAATAATTAAAAGCAACAGGCTATTTTACGTCTATATCTATTCGCTACGATCACTTTTATCTTCGCGATATTAATCGCGTACTTCGTTTAAATCGCACGTTTACTCTTTATTCGTTTACGAAATGATCGAAGAATTCAATGATAAAACGAAAGTCGATGAAGTAGGTGAAAGCAAAATTTCATTTATTTTCAACGATCAATCGATCGATCGATCAATCAATCGTCCGTCTACTTACAAAATCGTGCTTTTTGTTATTCCATAAATTTCGTCTTGGCGAATGGGCCAGGTCAATTAAGAGAGATCTTAACACACCGAAAGTCACGAGATGATAGGCGCAACAGGTCGGGTATCGAAAAAATGTGGTGGGAACGAGAGCGAGGAAACACGGACTACGAATGTCGTTCTACTACCGACGTGGAATAACGAATGAAAAAGCCGACCAGAATTAGGAGTATAAACGAGTCCTCGAGTCTGCGCCGTGTGCATACGTCCGAAGAAATAACTATCTCTACTACTTCTCGCGAGTAAAAAGAGAGAGAGAGAGAGAGAGAGAGAGAGAGAGAGAGAGAGAGAGAGAGAGAGAGAGAGAAAAGAAAAAAGAAAAAAAAAAGCTGCGTCTACCTTTACGATAATATACCATCCGTTATCTTTTAGATGCGTGTAAAGAAACGAGTAACCCTATTTAACGATATTATTTCATAATAAAAATCAAATGAATAATTTCAATGTTTCTCTCTTTGTTTATCATAGGCTTATATCTCTTTTAATCGATCATTTACAATCCTTTTTTCCGTCGTACGTCTAACGAAATGTTCGGCGCATTAGTCAAGCAATATTTCGATTTAATAAAATCAAATTGATAATCATCAGTTAATTTTCTTTCTTTCTTCCCCGATTTCCCCCCCTTATAGTCGACAAATATTCATCGTTATTATTAATGTTAATATTAAAAATTGGAATCGTTCGAGCGCTCATAACATTGACATATTTCTTTCTGATCATATCATGCCCATTGAGAGTGATCGTTGTACACAGTTCTTGCATGACTAATATTTTTAAACGCAAAGAGCGTGTAGGTATACGATAATAAAATATTCAGAAGTTTATAACTAGCTTATAAACAACTCGGATGGAATATTATGAATAATATGAAGTAGCGCATCGTTGAAAGTAATTTAGAAAACTAAGAAATTGTTCTATGTATGTAAACCTTTCACCATTATCGATAAAATTGATTTCTCGGTAAAGAAATTATATAATTTGTAGGAGCGGTCTAATTAATTGTTCCGCTTAGCTTCGTTATCATTTCGAAAATTTCTACAAGAATACCGTCATATTCTCTTACGTACACGTAAACATTTTTAATATCCTGTTTGATCTGTGACACAAATTCACACAAACACACACACACACACACACACAAACGTATCTATATTCGCAGTTCTTTTTTTACAAATGGAAAAAATAAACGTCTTGAAATTAAAATAAAAATCTAACGAATTATATTTTAGAGGAGATTCGTAGAAAAGTACATTACTAACTATTATAATTGAAGATAATGAATCTCTTTTTTCAATTTCAGGTAAATAATAATAAACAAAACAAATGCATACGTAAATGACTTGGACAGTTCACGTGTCACTTATCTTTCGTATTTCAACAAGTAAACATGTCAACTCACTAACGTTTATATTTGCTCGCTTGAATAATTCATAATTTGGATTATTATTGAATTATTTAAACAATCAATGACCCGCCGGAGGTATAACTAATTAATATTTAAACAATAGTACATTCGTTTAAACATTAAAACGATTAAAACTCGCGAGAAATTTAAAATAAATTCGGTTAAATATTTCGATAATTAAAATTTTATCTGGTAGTATGTGGCCTTGCATAATATAAACATAAACAGTCCTTATCTTAACTTTGACAATAACCGAGTCAGTTTCACTTTGCACTTCGACTCGTTAACATCTAGACTCCTTGAATCTAAACGCAAGGTCTTACAAATTAATACTTTCGGTAATTTAATAATTATTTAAACAATCGCTATTGTACACGGGTATAATATAATAATATTTAAACAATAGAACATTCGTTTAAACATTAAAAATACTGGAACGCACGAAAAACTTAAAATAATAGCGATTGAATATTTCAATACTTAAAATTTTATCTGGGGGTAATGGCCTTGCGTGATATAAACATAAACGGTCGTTTTATAACTTTGACAATAACCGAGTCAGTTTCACCTTGCACTCCGACGCGTTAACATCAAGACTCTCTAAATCTAAACGCGAGGTCTTATAAATTAATATTTTCGGTAATTTAATAATTATTTAAACAATCGCTATTGTACACGGGTATAATATAATAATATTTAAACAATAGAACATTCGTTTAAACATTAAAAATACTGGAACGCACGAAAAACTTAAAATAATAGCGATTGAATATTTCAATACTTAAAATTTTATCTGGGGGTAATGGCCTTGCGTGATATAAACATAAACGGTCGTTTTATAACTTTGACAATAACCGAGTCAGTTACACTTTGCACTTCGACGCGTTAACATCTAGACTCCTTGAATCTAAACGCGAAGACTTAATAATTAATACTTTCGGTAATTGAATAGTTATTTAAACAATCATCAATGTACACGGGTACAATTGACTAATATTTAAACAATAGTACATTCGTTTAAACATTAAAACGACTAACATTCGCGAGAAACTTAAAATGATATCGGTTAAATATTTCAATACTTTAAAATTTTAGTCTGGGAGGGGGTTGGCCTTGCATGATACAAACATAAACGGTTTTTCACTGACTTTGACAATAAGTGAGTCAGTTTTACTTTGCACTCCAACCAGTAAACATCGGGACTCTCTAAATCTTAACGCGAGAACTTAAATTTAATATTTCCGGTAATTTAATATTTATTTAAACAATCATCAATGTACACGGGTACAATTAACTAATAATTAAACAATAGTACATTCGTTTACACATTTAAACGGCTAACGTTCGCGAGAAACTTAAAATAATATCGGTTAAATATTTCAATACATTAAAATTTTAGTCTGGGAGGGGGTTGGCCTTGCATGATACAAACATAAACGGTTTTTCACTGACTTTGACAATAAGTGAGTCAGTTTTACTTTGCACTCCGACTCGTTAACATCGTGACTTTCTAAATCTAAACGCTAGAACTTACATTTAATACTTTCGGTAATTTATTAATTATTTAACAATCATTAATGTATACGGGTACAATTAACTAATAATTAAACAATAGTACATTCGTTTAAACATCAAAACGGCTAACGTTCGCGAGAAACTTAAAATAATATTGATTAAATATTTCAATAGTTGAAAATATTAGTCTGGGAGGGGGTTGGCCTTGCATGATACAAACATAAACGGTTTTTCACTGACTTTGACAATAAGTGAGTCAGTTTTACTTTGCATTTCGACTCGTTAACATCGTGACTCTCTAAATCTAAACGCTAGAACTTACATTTAATACTTTCGGTAATTTATTAATTATTTAACAATCATTAATGTACACGGGTACAATTAACTAATAATTAAACAATAGTACATTCGTTTACACATTTAAACGGCTAACGTTCGCGAGAAACTTAAAATAATATCGGTTAAATATTTCAATACTTTAAAATTTTAGTCTGGGAGGGGGTGGGCCTTGCAGCCATACAAACATAAACGGTTTTTCACTGACTTTGACAATAACAGAGTCACTTTTATTTTGTATTCCGACTCGTTAACATCGTGACTCTCTAAATCTAAACGCTAGAACTTAAATTTAATATTTCCGGTAATTTAATATTTATTTAAACCAGCATCAATGTACTTGGCTACAACTAACTAATAATTAAACAATAGTACATTCGTTTAAACATGAAGACGAATAAAACTCGCGAGAAACATAAAATAATATCGATTAAATATTTCAATACTTAAAAATTTCTTATTGCGGTAGTTGGCCTTGCATTATATAAACATTAACGGTTTTTCACTGACTTTGACAATAACTCAGTCAGTTTTACTTTGTACTCTGACTCGTTAACATCGTTACTCTCTAAATCTAAACGCTAGATCTTAAATTTAATACTTTCGGTAATTTATTAATTATTTAAACAATCATTAAAGTACACTGGCACAACTAACTAATAATTAAACAATAGTACATTCGTTTAAACAGTAAGACGAATAAAACTGGCGAGAAACTTAAAATAATATCGATTAAATATTTCAATACTTAAAAATTTCTTTTTGCGGTAGTTGGCCTTGCATAACATAAACATAAACGGTTTTTCACTGATTTTGACAATAACTGAATCAGTTTTACTTTGCACTCCGACTTGTTAACATCGTGACTCTCTAAATCTAAACGCTAGATCTTAAATTTAATACTTTCGGTAATTTATTAATTATTTAAACAATCATTAAAGTACATTGGCACAACTAACTAATAATTAAACAATAGTACA
The DNA here is from genome assembly GCA_911387685.1 of Dolichovespula media. Taxonomy (NCBI): domain Eukaryota; kingdom Metazoa; phylum Arthropoda; class Insecta; order Hymenoptera; family Vespidae; genus Dolichovespula; species Dolichovespula media. Next base: position 8,749,150 of record OU426862.1, read on the forward strand.
TTCGTTTAAACATGAAGACGATCAAAACTCGCGAGAAACTTAAAATAATATCGATTAAATATTTCAATACTTAAAAATTTCTTATTGCGGTAGTTGGCCTTGCATTATATAAACATAAACGGTTTTTCACTGACTTTGACAATAACTCAGTTAGTTTTACTTTGTACTCTGACTCGTTAACATCGTTACTCTCTAAATCTAAACGCTAGAACTTAAATTTAATATTTTCGGTAATTTATTAATTATTTAAACAATCATTAAAGTACATTGGCACAACTAACTGATAATTAAACAATAGTACATTCGTTTAAACATGAAGACGATCAAAACTCGCGAGAAACTTAAAATAATATCGATTAAATATTTCAATACTTAAAAATTTCTTTTTGCGGTAGTTGGCCTTGCATAACATAAACATAAACGGTTTTTCACTGACTTTGACAATAACTGAATCAGTTTTACTTTGCACACCGACTCGTTAACATCGTGACTCTCTAAATCTAAACGCTAGATCTTAAATTTAATACTTTCGGTAATTTAATAATTATTTAAACAATCATTAAAGTACATTGGCACAACTAACTAATAATTAAACAATAGTACATTCGTTTAAACATTAAGACGAATAAAACTCGCGAGAAACTTAAAATAATATCGTTTAAATATTTCAATACTTAAAAATTTCTTTTTGCGGTAGTTGGCCTTGCATAACATAAACATAAACGGTTTTTCACTGACTTTGACAATAACTGAATCAGTTTTACTTTGCACTCCGACTCGTTAACATCGTGACTCTCTAAATCTTAACGCTAGATCTTAAATTTAATACTTTCGGTAATTTATTAATTATTTAAACAATCATTAAAGTACACTGGCACAACTAACTAATAATTAAACAATAGTACATTCGTTTAAACATGAAGACGATCAAAACTCGCGAGAAACTTAAAATAATATCGATTAAATATTTCAATACTTAAAAATTTCTTTTTGCGGTAGTTGGCCTTGCATAACATAAACATAAACGGTTTTTCACTGACTTTGACAATAACTGAATCAGTTTTACTTTGCACTCCGACTCGTTAACATCGTGACTCTCTAAATCTTAACGCTAGATCTTAAATTTAATACTTTCGGTAATTTATTAATTATTTAAACAATCATTAAAGTACATTGGCACAACTAACTAATAATTAAACAATAGTACATTCGTTTAAACATTAAGACGAATAAAACTCGCGAGAAACTTAAAATAATAGCGATTAAATATTTCAATACTTAAAAATTTCTTTTTGCGGTAGTTGGCCTTGCATAACATAAACATAAACGGTTTTTCACTGACTTTGACAATAATTGAATCAGTTTTACTTTGCACTCCGACTCGTTAACATCGTGACTCTCTAAATCTTAACGCTAGATCTTAAATTTAATACTTTCGGTAATTTATTAATTATTTAAACAATCATTAAAGTACACTGGCACAACTAACTAATAATTAAACAATAGTACATTCGTTTAAACATGAAGACGATCAAAACTCGCGAGAAACTTAAAATAATATCGATTAAATATTTCAATACTTAAAAATTTCTTTTTGCGGTAGTTGGCCTTGCATTATATAAACATAAACGGTTTTTCACTGACTTTGACAATAACTCAGTCAGTTTTACTTTGTACTCTGACTCGTTAACATCGTTACTCTCTAAATCTAAACGCTAGAACTTAAATTTAATATATTCGGTAATTTATTAATTATTTAAACAATCATTAATGTACATGGGTACACGGGTACAATTAACTAATAATAAAACAATAGTACATTCGTTTAAACATTAAGATGACAAAAACTCTCGGGATACTTAAAATAATTTCGGTTAAATATTTCTATACTTTTAAATTGTATCTGGTTGTTGTTGTGCCTATGTTATGTACTGTACGGTCACTGGATCAGTCCTCCATTGGATTCGGATGAAGAATAATCGAAGCCCTGCAACAAGGATGTCTTTTTTTGCGCGCTTCAACGAACATCTAAATTAAGTATATTTCTATATCGTAGATCTCTTCAATATATTTCTACAATTTCTCATTATAACAGTGATTCTAATTAGAACGTTTGTATTTTTCTTTTTCAGAACTTCATTGGAATCGCGCGCGTAACAATGAATTAATCGTGTGTTTTTATTCGTCAAAAATAAAATTATCGCGAAGTAGAAGCAGTGTTTGTTCGTTCGCTTTTCGCGATTTAAACGACAAGTGTCTTTGCATCGACTGCGTGCAATGCAGTCGTTAGAGTCAGTGTTTGTTCGCAAAGTTTAATACCTTTTTTCAACAGTCGCACAGACTGTATATATTAAAGACAGTAGAGTTTCGCGAAGTAGAGTCAGTGACCGTCCGTTTAAAAAATAACTGTCGCGTAATAGAGTCATTGCATCAACGAAGAGGATCATATTGACCAACTTAGATGTCAACCTACCTCACGTTCAACCAACTACGATTCATCCACCCTCAATTTCGACCTAAATCGCGGACGAGTGTTTTGGAGCCATCGCAAAACTTCATAAGTAGTGAGTGAATTTTTAAATCCTTCCGATCGCTCGATCATGTCGAGGATGAAAAGTCCAAATCGGCACGAGCGATAGGTTTTAATTAATTTGTAGTTGGAGAGCATTTTGAGTGACCACGAGTAAATTTCTTCGGAGATTTACTCGTGAATCGTTTCTTATGTTCTGTTTTTGTTTTTTTATTTATATGATTTAATATACACGGGGTACAATTAACTACTAATTAAACAATAGTATATTCGTTTAAACATTAAAACGATTCACATTCGTGAGAAACTTAAAATAATATCGGATAAATATTTCAATATTTTAAAATTTGTTGTGTGTAGGGGGTGGATATTTTGTCTTGTATTATATACCGATTACTGGACGTTTACTGGATCATTCTTTCATTGCACTCGGACGAGTAATCATCGAAACTCTCTCAGGATGTCTCTCTTGCACCAATTGACGAAGACTTAAAGTGAGTATATTTCTATACGATACATCCCTCGAATATCTCATTATAACAGTGTTACTGATTATTTCGTTTGAATTATTCTGTTACAGAACTTCATTGCAATCGCGCGCGCGTAGCAATGAATTAATCGAGTGTTTGTGTTCGCTAAAAAAAAAAAAGAAAAACTATCGCGAAGTAGAAGCAGTGTTTGTTCGTTCGCGTTTCGCGATTTAAATGACAAGTGTTTTTGCGAACGACTGCGTGCAATGCAGTCGTTAGAGTCAGTGTTTGTTCCCGAAGTTTAATACTTTTTTAACAGTCGCACAGACTGTATATATAAAAGACAGTAGAGTTTCGCGAAGTAGAGTCAGTGACCGTCCGTTTAAAATATAACTGTCGCGTAATAGAGTCAGTGCATCATCGAAGAGGATGACCTCGACCAACTTCGACGTCGACCTACCTCATTTTCAACCAGCTACGTATCATCCACCCTCAATTTCGACCTAAAACGCGGACGAGTGTTTTGGAGCCGTCGCAGAACTTCATAAGTAGTGAGTGAATTTTACAAGTACCTCCGATCGTTCGATCATGTCGAAAACGAAAGGTTCGAATCGCGAAGAGCGATTGGATGTAACTAATTAGTAATGAAAGATTATACTTTCAGAAGTATAAGATAATGACAATTGTAGGGACCATTTAATCTACACTGAATATAGATTTACTAATATATTATTTCTTTCAGAGGAAATAATATTTTTGTTTATATCGATATCCAGAATTGTTCATTTTCCGTTACCTTTCTTAATTTAAATTTAATTAATTTCAAAATTTTCTCTTTCACAGTAGTAATATATAATCTTTTCTCTTTCCTTATGTGTTTTCAGCTAGTTTTAGGTAGTGGGATCGCGAACTCGAGAAAGAATAATTAATAAATAAGATTATTTTACTAACATTTGAATGATGCACGATATACGTAAAGTATTATTAATTAATATTTAAACAATAGCATAATCTTAACAACGTTATAATGACCATACACATGTACTATCATGTATTATCGATAAATAGATATACTGTTGATTTATAATTGAAACGCAAAGTTGTCTGTCATTTCTATTTCTTTGTATTTACTTTTATTAATTATTATATATAACTCTCGGGTGGGACCCATAAGAGGGGCTTATGGGTGTGGGCTTCTATGCGGGTCTTCTTCTTTCTTTCAGTAAGAAACATCGAACTCCATTTCGGTACTACGATTTTGTACATCTCTTGTCGTATGTTTTCTCGTTGTCACTTGATTTTATATATTCGATTTTTTCAGATTTATTATAGATATTATTGTTAATTATTATTCATATACTATCATGTATTATCGATTAATAGATATACTAATGATTTATAATTGAAACGCACAGAATACTTTTCCGTCATTTCTATTTATATGTATTTACTTTTATTAATTATTATTTATAAGTCTAAGGTGAGACCCAAATGATGGACGTATGGGAGTGGGCTTCTGCGCTGGTCTCCTTCTTTCCTTCCGTCTAACTTTTTTGTTTTTTCTATACTATTTCTTCTCTTTCTCATTTTCTTCTCAGGTATCGTCGAGGTATCGTTGAGATATGGTGGAGGGATCATCGAATGACCATCATCGATTTCAGATTTACCATTGATTTATAATAGGAACGCACAGAATACTTTTCCGTCATTTATATTTATATGCATTTACTTTTATTAATTATTATTTATAAGTCTAGGGTGAGACCCAAATGATGGACGTATGGGAGTGGGCTTCTGCGCTGGTCTCCTTCTTTCCTTCCGTCTAACTTTTTTTTTTTTCCATACTATTTCTTCTCTTTCTCATTTTCTTCTCAGGTATCGTCGAGGTATCGTTGAGATATGGTGGAGGGATCATCGAATGACCATCATCGATTTCAGATTTACCATTGATTTATAATAGGAACGGACAGAATACTTTTCTGTCATTTTTATTTTTATGTATTTACTTTGATTAATTATTATTTATAAGTCTAGGGTGAGACCCAAATGATGGACGTATGGGAGTGGGCTTCTGCGCTGGTCTCCTTCTTTCCTTCCGTCTAACTTTTTTTTTTTTCCATACTATTTCTTCTCTTTCTCATTTTCTTCTCAGGTATCGTCGAGGTATCGTTGAGATATGGTGGAGGGATCATCGAATGACCATCATCGATTTCAGATTTACCATTGATTTATAATAGGAACGGACAGAATACTTTTCTGTCATTTTTATTTTTATGTATTTACTTTGATTAATTATTATTTATAAGTCTAGGGTGAGACTCAAATAATGAATGTATGGGTTTAAGCTTCTATGCTTAGCTTCTTTCCTTTCGTCTAACTTTTGTTTTTCTTTCTAAACTATTCCTGCTCTTTCTCATTTTCTTCCCAGGCATCGTCGAGGGATCATCGAATGACCATCATCGATTTTAGATATACCATTGATTTATAATAGGAACGGACAGAATACTTTTCCGTCATTTCTATTTATATGCATTTACTTTTATAATTATTATTTATAAGTCTAGGGTGAGAGTCAAATAATGAATGTATGGGTTTAAGCTTCTATGCTTAACTTCTTTCCTTTCGTCTAACTTTTGTTTTTCTTTATATACTATTTCTTCTCTTTCTCATTTTCTTCTCAGGTATCGTCGAGGGATCATCGAGGGATCATCGAGGGATCATCGAGGGATCATCGAGGGATCATCGAGGGATCATCGAGGGATCATCGAATGACCATCGTCGATTTCAGATATACCATTGATTTATAATTGAAACGCACAGAATACTTTCCCGTCCTTTCTATTTATATGTATTTACTTTTATTGATTTTTATTTAGAAGTCTCGGGTGGGACCCATAAGAGGGGCTTATGGGTGTGGGCTTCTATGCGGGTCTCCTTCTTTCTTTTAATAAAATAAAATCGAACTCCATTTTGGTACTACGATTTTGTCCATCTGTTGTCATGTGTTTTGTCGTTGTCAAGTAATTTTAGATATAAAATTTGTTATATTTATTATATATGTTATCGTTAATTGTTATTCATATACTATCATGTATTATCGATTAATATATATACTAATGATATATAATTGAAACGCACAGAAAACTTTTCCGTCATTCCTATTTATATGTATTTACTTTTATTAATTATTATTTATAAGTCTCGGGTGGGACCCATAAGAGGGGCTTATGGGTGTGGGCTTCTATGCGGGTCTCCTCCTTTCTTTCAATAAAATAATATCGAACTCGATGGATTTTGTCCATCTCTTGTCATGTGTTTTGTCGCTAACACGTGATTTTAGATATAAGATTTTTTAGATTTATTATATATATTATGTTATTTATTATTCATATAGATATACTAATGATTTATAATTGAAACGCAGAGGGAACTGTTCTGTCACTCTTATTTATATGGTATTACTTTTATTAATTATTATTTATAAGTCTCGGGTGGGACCCATAAGAGGGGCTTATGGGTGTGGGCCTTTTGGCGGGCTGCTGTCTCAGCATCGTATAAAACTCTACGGTGGTACTCTTGGGATGAGCCCTTGGATGGGTTTCTTTCTTTCAATAGGAATATATCGAAATTAATTTTAGTACTCCGGTTTGGTCTGGTGGAGGCATATTCATTATGTCCACCTCTTGCTCTAAACTTTATCGTGGTAACATGCATGCATGTTCCGTCTTCCTTCTCTTCTCTTTCTTCGCTTCTCTTTTTATGTTTTTCTGTTCACCGTTAAAAGAACCATCATCATCATCATCATCATCATCGTGGGAAAAAATCGAGCTCGATTTTGGTCGAATGGAGATCAATATTCAATGTGTCCAACTTCCTCTTGTTCTACGTTTCGTCGTTTTCACGTGCGCGCACGTTAAGGCTATCTCTTCTTTTCATTTACCGCCTATTTTTACTTGTATTTTCCCGCTTTCTATTTTATTTCATATTTCTTGTGTTACTCTTCTTTGCTTTCACAGGGATCATCGAGGGTTCATCGAGGGATCATCAAGACGTCATCGAGGACTTATCGAGGGATCATCAAGACGTCATCGAGGACTTATCGAGGGATTAATGTTCATCATCGATTTTTACGCGAGAATACGGGAAGGATAGGGAGAAGACTCGCGCGTGTGTCGGCTGGCGCAAGCGTGGGTGTTCTTGCGGACGCGATAAAATTTCGTTTGATTGCTCGTCACCCCGAATACGCGAATTGTAGAGTAGAGTCATCGTTTTTTGTAACACTCACGTGGGGGTGTTCGGACGCGATTAAAGGTCCTACCGTGGACTTCGTTTTGTTTGCTCGTAAATTCGATCGGTTTAACTCGCGAACGCGTATTGTAGAGTAGAGTAAACGTTTTATCTAACTGTCACGTGAGTGTCGTGGACGCGATTTAAAAAGTCTTACCGAGGACTACGTTTTTATTGTTCGAAACTCGGAACGCAGGCACAGTAGTGCTTAATAATCCGTTGTATCTGAAGTGGACGGTGTCCGGACGGTGGAGCTTTCCGTAAGCGGGGCTTAATACGTCTCCAGTTAGCTGAGAAGCCTGAAAGTCTCCCGAAGCTATAGATATAACGTGTCGCGATCGCGGATATTAAAGTAGAGTCATCGTTCTTTTAACACACGCGTGGGTGTTCGGGCGCGATTAAAAGTCCTTGTCATGGACTTCGTTGTAATGTTCGAGATTCGGTATACACAAACTGGGACACCCAGTAGTGTAGTACATAGCTACTTACTAGGGTCCTGTGAATCGTTTAGCGTAGGGATCTGTATAAGTCGGTAGCTTATGTCATCCCGAATTTCGACCTAGAGTCACCGTTTTTCTAACACCCGCGCAAGTGAGTGCTCGCGGACGCGATTAAAAGTCATACCGGGGACTTCGTTTTGTTTGCTCGGTATTACCTCGCATACGCGGATATTAGAGTAGAGTCACCGTTAGCCCGTGGGTCTCCAAATGCAGCAACCTCCACGTGGTGAGACCTGGGTCGGTAGTACTTGCGATAGGTATATATTGAATGTTAATTGTGAATCATGTAACGCAAGTACTACCGAGCGAATGGCTGCATATTTTAAACATTTTCAAAAGCCTTTTCTATCTAACCCAACCGATACTTTTAATTACTTACATTTTATATCGTTAATAATAATTAATTCTGATTCTACATTACCAATTATACTTCTATAGGCAAATAAGAAAAAAGATACAGTTAAATTCAAGAAACAATTTCTTGAAATTTGCAAATTTATATAATAATTATCATGTATTAATAATATTAATTATTCTTTATGCTTGTATCGTAAATAAAATGCATACCATAGCATAGGGTGAGACCCAAATGATGTACCTATGAGTTCGAGCTTCTATACTGGTCTCTTTCTTTCCTTTCGTCTAACTTTTGTTTTCCTTTCTATACTATTACTTCTCTTTCTCATTTTCTTCTCAGGTTTCGTCGAGGGATCATCGAGGGATCATCGAGGGATCATCGAGGGATCCTCGTGGGATCATCGAGCGATCATCGAGTGATCGTCGAGGGACGTCGAGGGATCGTTGAGAGATTATCCTAGGAGCATCATCGATTTTATATATACTAATGATTTATAATTGAAACGCAGAGAGAACTTTTCTGTCATTCCTATTTATATGGTATTACTTTTATTAATTATTATTTATAAGTCTCGGGTGGGACCCATAAGAGGGGCTTATGGGTGTGGGCCTTTTGGCGGGCTGCTGTCTCAGCATCGTATAAAACTCTATAGTGGGACTCTCGGGATGAGCCCTCAATACGAAAAAATCGAAATTAATTTTGGTACTCCGGTTTGGTCTGGTGGAGGCATATTCATTATGTCCACCTCTCGCTCTAAAATTTATCGTGGTAGCATGCATGCATGTTTCGTCTTCCTTCTCTTTTTGGTCGAATGGGTATCGATATTCAATGCGTCCGACTTGCTCTTGTTCTGCGTTTCATCGTTGTCACGTGCGCGCACGTTTCGGGTTTATCTTCTTTTCATTTTCAGCCTATTTCTACTTGTATTTTACCGCCTATTTTTACTTGTATTTTCCAGCCTATTCTTACTTGTATTTTACCGCTTTCTATTTTATTTCATATTTCTTGTGTTACTCTTCTTTGCTTTCACAGGGATCATCGAGGGGTCATCGAGGGATCATCAAAACGTCATCGAGGACTTATCGTGGGATTGATGTTCATCATCGATTTTTACGCGAGAATACGGGAAGGATAGGGAGAAGACTCGCGCGTGTGTCGGCTGGCGCAAGCGTGGGTATTCTTGCGGGCGCGATAAAATTTCGTGCGATTGCTCGTCACCCCGAATACGCGAATTGTAGAGTAGAGTCATCGTTTTTCTAACACTCACGTGGGGGTGTTCGCGCGCGATTAAAGGTCCTACCGTGGACTTCGTTTTGTTTGCTCGTAAGTTCGATCGGTTTAACTCGCGAACGCGTATTGTAGAGTAGAGTTAACGTTTTATCTAACTGTCACGTGAGTGTCGTGGACGCGATTTAAAAAGTCTTACCGAGGACTACGTTTTTATTGTTCGAAACTCGGAACGCAGGCACAGTAGTGCTTAATAATCCGTTGTATCAGCAGTGGACGGTGTCCGGACGGTGGAGCTTTCTGTAAGCGGGGCTTGGTACGTCTCCAGTTAGCTGAGAAGCCTGAAAGTCTCCCGAAGCTATAGATATAACGTGTCGCGATCGCGGATCGCGAAACGCGGATATTACAGTAGAGTTATCGTTCTTTTAACACTCGCGTGGGTGTTCGGGCGCGATTAAAAGTCCTAATATGGACTTCGTTGTAATGTTCGAGATTCGGTATACACCAACTGGGACACCCAGTAGTGTAGTACATAGCTACTTACTAGGGTCCTGTGAATCGTTTAGCGTAGGGATCTGTATAAGTCGGTAGCTTATGTCATCCCGAATTTCGACCTAGAGTCACCGTTTTTCTAACACCCGCGCAAGTGAGTGCTCGCGGACGCGATTAAAAGTCCTACCGGGGACTTCGTTTTGTTTGCTCGGTATTACCTCACATACGCGGATATTAGAGTAGAGTCACCGTTAGCCCGTGGGTCTCCAAATGCAGCAACCTCCACGTGGTGAGACCTGGGTCGGTAGTACTTGCGATAGATATATATTGAATGTTAATTGTGAATCATGTAACGCAAGTACTACCGAGCGAAAGGCTGCATATTTAATAAATTTTCAAAAGCATTTTCTATCTAACCCAACCGATACTATTAATTACTTACATTTTATATCGTTAATAATAATTAATTCTGATTCTACATTACCAAATATACTTCTATAGGCAAATAAGAAAAAAGATACAGTTAAATTCAAGAAACAATTTCTTGAAATTTGCAAATTTAAATAATAATTATCATGTATTAATTATATTAATTATTCTTTATGCTTGTATCGTGAATAAAATGCATACCATAGCATAGGGTGAGACCCAAATGATGTACCTATGAGTTCGAGCTTCTATGCTGGTCTCTTTCTTTTCTTTCGTCTAACTTTTGTTTTCCTTTCTATACTATTACTTCTCTTTCTCATTTTCTTCTCAGGTTTCGTCGAGGGATCATCGTGGGATCATCGAGGGATCATCGAGTGATCGTCGAGGGACGTCGAGGGATCGTTGAGAGATTATCCTAGGAGCATCATCGATTTTATATATACCATTGATTTCTAATTGAAACGCAGAGAGAACTTTTCTGTCATTCCTATTTATATGGTATTACTTTTATTAATTATTATTTATAAGTCTCGGGTGGGACCCATAAGAGGGGCTTAGGGGTGTGGGCCTTTTGGCGGGCTGCTGTCTCAGCATCTTATAAAACTCTACGGTGGAGCTCTTGGGATGAGCCCTCAATAGGAAAAAATCGAACTCCATTTGGGTACTACGAGTTTACCCATCTCTTGTCATGTGTTTTGTCGTTGTCATGTGATTTTAAATATAAGAATTTCTGGGTTTATTATATATATTATCGTTATTTATTATTCACATAGATATACTAATGATTTATAATTGAAACGCAGAGAGAACTTTTCTGTCATTCCTATTTATATGGTATTACTTTTATTAATTATTATTTATAAGTCTCGGGTGGGACCCATAAGAGGGGCTTATGGGTGTGGGCCTTTTGGCGGGCTGCTGTCTCAGCATCGTATAAAACTCTATAGTGGGACTCTCGGGATGAGCCCTCAATACGAAAAAATCGAAATTAATTTTGGTACTCCGGTTTGGTCTGGTGGAGGCATATTCATTATGTCCACCTCTCGCTCTAAAATTTATCGTGGTAGCATGCATGCATGTTTCGTCTTCCTTCTCTTTTTGGTCGAATGGGTATCGATATTCAATGCGTCCGACTTGCTCTTGTTCTGCGTTTCATCGCTGTCACGTGCGCGCACGTTTCGGGTTTATCTTCTTTTCATTTTCAGCCTATTTCTACTTGTATTTTACCGTCTATTTTTACTTGTATTTTCCAGCCTATTCTTACTTGTATTTTACCGCTTTCTATTTTATTTCATATTTCTTGTGTTACTCTTCTTTGCTTTCACAGGGATCATCGAGGGGTCATCGATGGATCATCAAGAAGTCATCGAGGACTTATCGTGGGATTGATGTTCATCATCGATTTTTACGCGAGAATACGGGAAGGATAGGGAGAAGACTCGCGCGTGTGTCGGCTGGCGCAAGCGTGGGTGTTCTTGCGGACGCGATAAAATTTCGTTTGATTGCTCGTCACCCCGAATACGCGAATTGTAGAGTAGAGTCATCGTTTTATGTAACACTCACGTGGGGGTGTTCGCGCACGATTAAAGGTCCTACCGTGGACTTCGTTTTGTTTGCTCGTATGTTCGATCGGTTTAACTCGCGAACTCGTAATGTAGAGTAGAGTTAACGTTTTATCTAACTGTCACGTGAGTGTCGTGGACGCGATTTAAAAAGTCTTACCGAGGACTACGTTTTTATTGTTCGAAACTCGGAACGCAGGCACAGTAGTGCTTAATAATCCGTTGTATCAGCAGTGGACGGTGTCCGGACGGTGGAGCTTTCTGTAAGCGGGGCTTAATACGTCTCCAGTTAGCTGAGAAGCCTGAAAGTCTCCCGAAGCTATAGATATAACGTGTCGCGATCGCGGAACGCGAAACGCGGATATTAAAGTAGAGTCATCGTTCTTTTAACACTCGCGTGGGTGTTCGGGCGCGATTAAAAGTCCTTGTCATGGACTTCGTTGTAATGTTCGAGATTCGGTATACACGAACTGGGAAACCCAGTAGTGTAGTACATAGCTACTTACTAGGGTCCTGTGAATCGTTTAGCGTAGGGATCTGTATAAGTCGGTAGCTTATGTCATCCCGAATTTCGACCTAGAGTCACCGTTTTTCTAACACCCGCGCAAGTGAATGCTCGCGGACGCGATTAAAAGTCCTACCGGGGACTTCGTTTTGTTTGCTCGGTATTACCTCGCATACGCGGATATTAGAGTAGAGTCACCGTTAGCCCGTGGGTCTCCAAATGCAGCAACCTCCACGTGGTGAGACCTGGGTCGGTAGTACTTGCGATAGATATATATTGAATGTTAATTGTGAATCATGTAACGCAAGTACTACCGAGCGAAAGGCTGCATATTTAATAAATTTTCAAAAGCCTTTTCTATCTAACCCAACCGATACTATTAATTACTTACATTTTATATCGTTAATAATAATTAATTCTGATTCTACATTACCAATTATACTTCTATAGGCAAATAAGAAAAAATGATACAGTTAAATTCAAGAAACAATTTCTTGAAATTTGCAAATTTATATAATAATTATCATGTATTAATTATATTAATTATTCTTTATGCTTGTATCGTGAATAAAATGCATACCATAGCATAGGGTGAGACCCAAATGATGTACCTATGAGTTCGAGCTTCTATGCTGGTCTCTTTCTTTTCTTTCGTCTAACTTTTGTTTTCCTTTCTATACTATTACTTCTCTTTCTCATTTTCCTCTCAGGTTTCGTCGAGGGATCATCGAGGGATCATCGAGGGATCATCGAGAGATCCTCGTGGAATCATCGAGCGATCATCGAGTGATCGTCGAGGGACGTCGAGGGATCGTTGAGAGATTATCCTAGGAGCATCATCGATTTTATATATACCATTGATTTCTAATTGAAACGCAGAGAGAACTTTTCTGTCATTCCTATTTATATGGTATTACTTTTATTAATTATTATTTATAAGTCTCGGGTGGGACCCATAAGAGGGGCTTATGGGTGTGGGCCTTTTGGCGGGCTGCTGTCTCAGCATCTTATAAAACTCTACGGTGGAGCTCTTGGGATGAGCCCTCAATAGGAAAAAATCGAAATTAATTTTGGTACTCCGGTTTGGTCTGGTGGAGGCATATTCATTATGTCCACCTCTCGCTCTAAACTTTATCGTGGTAGCATGCATGCATGTTTCGTCTTCCTTCTCTTTTTGGTCGAATGGGGATCGATATTCAATGCGTCCAACTTGCTCTTGTTCTGCGTTTCGTCGTTGTCACGTGCGCGCACGTTTCGGTTTTATCTTCTTTTCATTTTCAGCCTATTTTTACTTGTATTTTCCCGCTTTCTATTTTATTTCAAAATTCTTGTGTTACTCTTCTTTGCTTTCACAGGGATCATCGAGGGATCATCGAGGGGTCATTGAGGGATCATCAAGACGTCATCGAGGACTTATCGTGGGATTGATGTTCATCATCGATTTTTACGCGAGAATACGGGAAGGATAGGGAGAAGACTCGCGCGTGTGTCGGCTGGCGCAAGCGTGGGTGTTCTTGCGGACGCGATAAAATTTCGTTTGATTGCTCGTCACCCCGAATACGCGAATTGTAGAGTAGAGTCATCGTTTTTTGTAACACTCACGTGGGGGTGTTCGGACGCGATTAAAGGTCCTACCGTGGACTTCGTTTTGTTTGCTCGTAAATTCGATCGGTTTAACTCGCGAACGCGTATTGTAGAGTAGAGTAAACGTTTTATCTAACTGTCACGTGAGTGTCGTGGACGCGATTTAAAAAGTCTTACCGAGGACTACGTTTTTATTGTTCGAAACTCGGAACGCAGGCACAGTAGTGCTTAATAATCCGTTGTATCTGAAGTGGACGGTGTCCGGACGGTGGAGCTTTCCGTAAGCGGGGCTTAATACGTCTCCAGTTAGCTGAGAAGCCTGAAAGTCTCCAGAAGCTATAGATATAACGTGTCGCGATCGCGGAACGCGTAACGCGTATATTAAAGTAGAGTCATCGTTCTTTTAACACTCGCGTGGGTGTTCGGGCGCGATTAAAAGTCCTTGTCATGGACTTCGTTGTAATGTTCGAGATTCGGTATACACAAACTGGGAAACCCAGTAGTGTAGTACATAGCTACTTACTAGGGTCCTGTGAATCGTTTAGCGTAGGGATCTGTATAAGTCGGTAGCTTATGTCATCCCGAATTTCGACCTAGAGTCACCGTTTTTCTAACACCCGCGCAAGTGAGTGCTCGCGGACGCGATTAAAAGTCCTACCGGGGACTTCGTTTTGTTTGCTCGGTATTACCTCGCATACGCGGATAATAGAGTAGAGTCACCGTTAGCCCGTGGGTCTCTAAATGCAGCAACCTCCACGTGGTGAGACCTGGGTCGGTAGTACTTGCAATGTATTCAAAGCTAATTGCAAATCACGCAATGCAAGTACTACCGAGCGAATGGCTGCATATTTCCAAAATACCTTCTCAATATAATTCATGTTAAATAAATCATATACATTAAAGTACTTCCATTTTACATTACCAATCATACTTTGATAAATAAATGAATTGGATATATTAGAATTCGAAAACAATTTCTAAGAAAAACACATTGAAAACTTATCTATTTATCCATCACTTATGTTCGCAGTCATTCCTATTCATTTTTATTTATTCGTATTAATTATTATTTATTAGTCTCGGGTGGGACCAATGGGTGTAAGAGTCTTGGAAGAGTCTTCTTCTTTCGGTAGAGAAAAATCGATCTCGATTTTGTTATTATGACTTTTCTCGGTAAGTCCCGTTGCATTGATTTTTTAATAATAATAATAATAGTATCTTAGTATAATAGAGTCATCGTTAGTCCATGGGATCTCCACAAGCAGCAACCTCCACGTGGTGGGACTTAGGTACACTATATTACTTTCGTTTCAATGATTATCATACTATTACGCGCTACGCACTCCATCCGAAAGTAATATCGATTTAATGGATGCTCAACCAATTGCACTGACAAGTAATTTACAGATGCGCGTGCCGAAACGATCGATAATTCGCTGTGATAAATGCCTGCCGAATTTTTTTTCTACGTGATTTTGTGACACGAACATCCCGACGTGCGTGGCACGTCTTTACAGCGCAAGCTATCAAATATAAACTTTAATTGTGCATACAACAAATTTAACTAAATACGTATAAACGTAGAAAGAAAAAATATGAAGTTTGTAAAGTTAAAGTAGAAACTTTTCGAGCAATCTATTTTCAAAAACGTAGAGCCGCTAATTCGCAAATATCTTTCGATTGATTTCGTTAAATGTATTATTATTAATTAATATTTTTGTATCGTATAGAAAAATTTTTACGTCGTACGTTAAATCGATTGTTAGGTAACCATAATTGATTATGAGAGATAGGTATAACCTCCTAATAGACAAGTTAATAGACCAATATATTACGGGCGTATCGATAAAGACGTTCCTCAGGCGTGTTTCTAGTTCATACTTCGTCCCATCCTTGCCGCTCGATTCGCGCGTTGACGCTTCGAGCGAAAGATGGCGAATAAACGAACGACTACCACTTCTCGTCCAAAAATAAATTCAAATCCGTATATATCGCACGAAACGTCGATCTCCACGATCGAGTTTTATATATCGATTGATCGGTCAGCGCCATCTAGCCGCACGAGGTTCGAAATAACTTTGACCAATGACGTACCTGCTGCTGTTGTCTCTCGTCAATATAACGCTTCGAGATTTAAAAAAACGAAATAAATTATACATCCGCGTATATATTTACGTATATATTATTATATATAGTATGCATATGTATACGAAAAACAAAAAGATTTTAAAGCACTTATCGTGGAATTATGCGTAGTCCTCTTCGAACGTATTATGGAAAAAAAATAAAGTATATCTAGGAGCAAAAGAGCTTATAATAAAATAGGAAAGGAGACGAAAAATGTATTTGAGAGAGAAAGAAAGAGAGAGAGAGAGAGAGAGAGAGAGAGAGAGAGAGAGAGAGAGAGAGAGAGAGGACATGGATTCCGTAGCTTCTTTATTCGCCTTTACTACTCATTATTATCGTTATTCGTATGTACAGAAAACTGTTTTCAACCAATTCTGTTATGCAAAAAGTCACAGGTTAAAGTGCCGAGTTACTGCAAAGGATATTCTCGCCCTCCTGCCAACAATACCACCACACAACAATTCGCGTGGATCGAGTAAAAAGACAATTGTCATCGATAAAAGCAATATATGTGTGTGTGTGTGTGTATTTGTATACCTTTGTAGAAAAGTTATTATGTTTTATGTACGTACCGTACGTACGTCTTCTCTTGAGCAATCATCATCAGACTCTCTTTACTTAATCTGATTTATAATCGAAAAATATTAATATTAAAGAACAGGTCCCGTACACCTAACGAAATCTAATATTCAAATCTACTACTGCATTATATATATATCATATTCCGCGTAATTTCAAGTTTCATGTGAATTCGAGCTTTATAACACACCTTTGTGCTTACGCGGTTATTCAACAAAAAAAAAAAAAAAAGAAATAAAAATAAGAGAGAGAGAGAGAGAGAGAGAAAAAAAATAGAAAAAAGAAACGAACGAAGAAAAGACCGGTTGGAAAAGAGAGAAATAGAGTAAACGATATTATTAATGATAAAGTAGACACAAAGTTTCGATCGACTTCCTCGGAGTTTAAAAAAGAATGGAAGCATATCGGATAAAAGGATGACGACGATACCTCGTTAGCAGCAATAACGACGACAAAGAATAGTAATGAAATATATACGTGTTTGTTATATGTCGAATATCGCAGATATAGGATTTATTAATTCCGTATAATAATTAGAAAATATAATTAAGCCGAGCTAAATTATGATGATATTATTCTCTTGATGTTCACGTTAAAGAAGAAAAAAAAAAAAAAAAATATCGTTATCGCGAGAGATAGAGCTCACGTAGTTTACCCCTCTTACCTCATGCAAATCGTACAACACACCAATATTTAAAAAGGAGCGGAGCCGCGTTGTTTTTTAGTCGATATAATTAATGTTGTTGTCTCTCTCTTCGTCTAACCCCCGTAGCCTTTCCTACGAAATTCCTTACGATGGAAGAAGTGACGAAGCGAGCGCTTCGACAAACGAAAGAGACGAATAATACCAAAGAAACGCGAGAAAGATGTAATAATCTGGACGTTCGAATCGAAGCCGTAACGTCGCGACCCTTTATTATTGATCCTGCTCTCGTTGTTGTTATTCCTAACGGAATGCAATTTCATAGGAAATGCCTTCGACGACGGCGACGACGACGACGACGACGACGGCGACAGAGACGAGCATAACAACGACTTCCTATTATACGAAAGACATGAAGAAAGAGGACAAACTACCTCAGCTACAAGAGGCCGGAGCCCATCCGGCGATACATGCATACGGAAACTAGTTATTTCTTTTTCTGGGCCTTCTCGGCGGCCTTGGTGACTTTTCCACCCGTCGTATCCTTGAAGGTGACACCCTTGATTACACCGACCGCAACGGTTTGACGCATGTCACGGACAGCGAAACGTCCAAGCGGAGGGAATTCTTGGAATGCCTCCACGCACATTGGCTTGCTCGGCACAAGTGTCACAATAGCGGCGTCCCCGGATTTTATTGATTTTGGATTTTCCTCGGTTGTCTTGCCGGTACGACGGTCGCACTTTTCTTTTATCTCGGCGAACTTGCACGCGATGTGAGCGGTATGACAATCCAATACCGGCGTATAGCCGTTGCTGATTTGTCCTGGATGGTTCAGTACGATGACCTGTCGAAATATATGACGCGTATTAATTATTTTCATTCGTTTCTCCATCACGCGTGCACATTCCAACTTGGAATTTTTACGGATCTATTGGAGGGGAGGGACAAAAAAAAAAAAGAAATAAATAAAATACCTGAGCGGTAAAATCAGCGGCTCCCTTGGGTGGATTATTTTTGGAGTCTCCGGCGACGAAGCCACGACGCAATTCCTTGACGGATACGTTCTTTACGTTGAAACCAACGTTGTCACCGGGGACAGCCTCTTGCAAAGCTTCGTGGTGCATTTCAACGGATTTAACTTCGGTGGTAAGACCAGCCGGAGCGAATGTAACAACCATACCCGGCTTCAATACACCGGTTTCGACACGACCGACCGGTACCGTTCCGATACCACCGATCTTGTACACGTCCTAAAAATATGAAATCAAAAGTCACTTCAAATAAACTTCATCCTATGATATTCGATTTTTTAATAATATTTCTTTGAAATCAGACGTCTCTAGCCATCAACGGACAAAACTGTCCTCTGGTGGAAACCGCGAATGAGTTTAATGAGTTATCATCATGAGAAATTGTCACTTTAATTTTCTTTTTATTTCTATATCTTTACTTTTTCGATGAGACTTGTCGATTAATAAATTACCTGAAGTGGAAGACGGAGTGCCTTGTCCGTAGGTCTGGTAGGTGGAAGGATGGCGTCAAGAGCTTCGATAAGACATTTACCTTCCGCCTTGCCTTCTTTACGTTCTACTACCCATCCCTTGAACCATGGCATCTTGCTAGAAACCTCCAACATGTTGTCTCCGTGCCAGCCAGAGATCGGTACAAATGCAACGGTTGCAGGATTGTAACCGATCTTCTTAATGTACGAAGAGACCTCTTTCTTAATTTCTTCGAATCGAGTCTCGGAGTAGGGGGGCTCGGTAGAGTCCATTTTGTTAACGCCAACGATGAGCTGCTTTACGCCAAGAGTGAAAGCGAGCAAAGCATGCTCACGCGTTTGTCCATTCTTAGAAATACCAGCTTCAAATTCTCCTGTACCGGCAGCTACTATCAGCACAGCGCAATCGGCTTGCGAGGTACCGGTGATCATGTTCTTTATGAAATCTCTGTGTCCAGGCGCGTCAATAATTGTGACATAGTACTTTGAAGTTTCGAATTTCCAAAGAGCAATGTCAATGGTAATACCACGTTCACGTTCGGCTTTCAATTTGTCTAATACCCAAGCATACTTGAAGGAACCCTTACCCATCTACGATATAAAGAGGAAATACGATAAAATCTATCCCAAATGTAATATATGTAGACGTATAATATGTATATATAAAGGATAATAATTATATCACTACTGCCATTATTAAACGTTTTTGACACTCAGACGCGTATTGGCCGTCAGCAGACATGAAAGCCTTCCGGTGGAAACCGCGAATGAATCCAAGATTATATCATCACTGTGCCATAATAACGAACAGTAGCAGTGACATTAATGCAACTATACAAAATGAATTAAGACTAGAAGCCTAAAATTAAGGAGATCTCAATTGATAAACTTACTTCCTGGGCTTCCTTCTCGAACTTTTCAATGGTACGTTTGTCGATACCACCGCATTTGTAGATCAAATGTCCAGTGGTGGTAGATTTGCCAGAATCTACGTGTCCAATGACTACAATGTTGATATGAACCTTTTCTTTACCCATGATGAAATTTCTTCTGCGATACTCTTTGGATTAATACCTAAGCAAAAAGAGACACATACGACATTGGTAAAATATTGATTATTTTTTTTTCTCTCTTCATCGATACACATCCGTATTTTCGCGTCAACTTTAAATAAAAACTGAACCTCGTTCGAGGGATCTTTCGATCGTTATTGCAGGTAGTTCGAAATATTTGTGATAATTGAAGGTTAAGTATACCACACCGCGTCTCGTTAATTCGATCGCTTTGAGATTCTCTTTGATTCGTATAGACTTTACATTAATATATAAAATAACGATAAAACTCGCGAATCTATACACGCTATAGTAATAATTCTTCCAAATATTTATCGTTCCTCTTTGTTTCGAATTCCACGTGGCGAGCGTGAATATTCGAGAAAGAAACCGGCAGCCATTTTGTAGAAGGCAAAGCGCCGTGCCGGTGCAATTCTCGCGTCGATTCACGTAGTGCACGCGCTTACGATTCTCGTTCACATTTTTTTACGAAATTTAGAAGGATTAGAAATCTTTTCAACGTCATCTCATTGCATTAATCTATATCGAATTAAATATTCAATATTATTAGTTTCGTCCATCGGTATAATAAAAAGATACTTCTCACGTTTCGAAATGATTTTAACGAGACAATAATGATCAACCCGTCCGACCTCTTTTCCAAACGATAATATCTCTATCAGATTCGATTAATCCCGATTATTCTAATTGATTATTCCTACGAAAACTTTCTTCGCTTCCCTATCGAGATTATCGGACATCGAGATAACGATTGGTAAGACGAAAATGAGAAAAGAAAATGGAGCGAGCATCGCCTCATTAATTTATATCGATTCTCTTCTTCTTTTTTTCTTTTAATACTCCTACGCGAAACTATGAGGATTAATACGGATCGATGTTGTGCCATATTGGCACATGTGCGTAAGAATATACATTTTTTCCCAATATTTTTGCGAACGGTAAGCGCAAATAATGATGAAATTGCATGCTATCTTGAATGTTCCTTATATTACCAACGAAAGTGTAACGATCGAGGCAAAGAAGAAAAAGAAGAGGAAAAATAATTTCTAGATGACAATATGGAATGTAAAATCTTATATATACATATATATATATACACATAACCTATATATATGTGTACTTTTAATATCCGCGTTTACACTATATTATTAGCTCGCCCTCTTCTATTCCTCTTTTACTATAATCTCCTCGCAAAGTTAACACAGTTCGTCGAGGAGTTAGAACCATGAGAAAAGTGTAAGAGATTAGGGAACATGCTAGCACAAATTTCAAATAATTTTCTAATGCCCCACCCCTTCCCCCACAAGATCTCATTATTATTACACGATCGCGTTCGGTCTTAAAACAAAAAAAAAAAAAGAAAAGAAACTTTCTATACTTTGTTCACAGCGTCACGAAAATTTTCCTCTTACCACCCCTTCGGTAGAAAAAAAATCCCCCAAAAAAAGAGAAATGCTTCCACGTTTCCGACAAACAAGATAAAAAATATTGCACGCACGCGAGAGAGTTTATATTTCACGATCGACACTCGGAAAGACTCTGTGACACAAGAGGAACAGCAGCAGCAGTCATGGCGTATCCGGTTTCGTTGCTCGCGCTCTTTACACAGCGTTACCTCTCCTGTTTCTCTCTCTCTCTCTCTCTCTCTCTCTCTATATATATATATATATATATATATATATATATATATATATATATATATATCTTTCTCAAATTTTTTTCTTCGTCTTTACGAACTCTTTCTCGACGAGTATTAAAGATTATATCTCGATGAAAATTTCTTTCTTTTTCTTCTTCCTCTTCTACTTCTTCAATAGAAAAAGAGAAGCATTTCAATAGGATTCTCATTTGTAATCATGAGGTTTAGCGCAAAGAATAATGCCGGTAGAGATATAGCGAGCGAGAGAGAGAGAGAGAGAGAGAGAGAGAGAGAGACAGAGATAGAGAAAGAAGACGTACAACGAAACCGGGGGCCACGCGCCTTTTCCTTCTTCGACGATATCCCCGAGAAATTTTCTTACCACCGGGCATCGGCTCGTAATAATCAAAGCACAACACAATTATCCATACATTCTCGCGTTGTTTTATCCCATACCTGAGGACCGATGCAATTTTCGACACTCGCAAAACGTTGGATTATCTTTCCGTGTATAAACCACGACAACCACTCACCTCCAGATGCCACGACAGAAAGAGATCGTCCGTGCTAAGTGACATGCGCACACTGGCTACCCAGCCATAGCCTCGAACCCAGCGCCACCAACTTATCGATCATTCGTATTAGGAAAAATGTCGATTAACGAGGATGATCTGTCGATTTTATTTAACCGTTTGCAATTAATTTTCATCCATTTGTTAATATTATTTTTCAACTAGTCAAACATCGTTCGTATGTTGATTTTTGTCGAAAATTACTATGAGCATGGGTGACTTTCGTGTTGGGTATAGCTTTTGGTTACGAGGCTATGGTTACGCGGCAACACCGACAGGCGTGTCGTACTTCGTGTGATGGCCGATCCTAGGATACCTTTGCGAATGTGTTGTGTGTAGCAGGCAAAAGATGACCAATAAGCAACGAGCGATCGAGCGACCGAGAGAGACGGAGAGTGTGTGTGTGTGTGTGTGTGTTACGCTCGAGAGAGTGAGTGAGAGAGCGAGCATTAGAGAGAGGGAGAGAGAGAGAGAGAGAGAAAGAGAAAGAAAATAACGTGCCGATGATTCGAATAGAGATATATATATATACAGAGTTCGCTTGCGGTTCAGGGATGTATATATCTATATATATTGCCGGGTTCACTGATACGATATTGAATTTGTCGAATTATTACTCGAATGATATAACGAAAATTATGCAACGTTAAATTGTAAAATACGATTGACACGTACTTAACCTCAAAATACGTTTTTCTTCGATATATAAATATCGTTGGATTGGCGAATGTTTTGAAAAATATGTGTATTTAATAATTAATAAACACGCAAACACATGTAAATATGTATATACGTATATATATATTGTATATATTTGCAGAATTGCATTGAAAATAAGAATTAAAATTGGTTGGCAGATCGAATGGAATTTATTTGAAATTTAGTTTCTCTCTCTCTCTCTCTCTCTCTCTCTCTCTCTCTCTCTCTTGTACTTATTTACGTTCTTATTACGAACACAATAGGTCGATCGATAATACGGTAACCGAGAAGCACGGTAAAAAGGTAGTAAGTAAGAAGAGATGGACAAATTTGATTCTCATCGATGATGCTGTAATTGATTTTTCTGCGTTAGTTGAACAATAAATACAACGAACGAAAGACATTGGAATTTGCGGTAATTGTAATATCAACTTTTATTAAATTTTGAGACAACGTATGTACGAAACTCTATGCTCAGACTATCATATTATTTTACAAGTTGAATAAATCAATTATTACTTTTTATTCTTTACTTCTTGATACAATATTGAAATAAAAAATTGAAATTAGGTTGCCTTACGTGTCGCATTCTATAGTGACGATCTTAATCCTAGCTGTAGGCAACACGTCGTACAGCTGAGAACGGTGAAACGATACTACAGGCGTTCGTAAAATTTTCGAATCGTAGAAATCATCGATTACCCGCGTCTTTGAAATAATCAAGGAATTTAAATAAAAAGATGTCTTCAATGATTGCTAAAACTCGTTTCTCGATAATTAATTTGAAAATAATCCACTTTCTTTTTTACGAACCAATAATTTTTGTCATTAAGATAATTGATCTCTTATCGAAGTTGAGTGTTGTTTGAGTATAATGAATTGGTATTTCCCGATTCTTCCTTGAGAGTTTCTATCGATCGACTTTTCACCGAGGAACAAAGGAAAGGGACGAATTTTTTCATCTTCATTATTTGTATCTCGAGAAACACCGGCTATCATTTATATATATATATATATATATATATATATATATACCTCGCATTGTCATTATGAAAATAATATAGTCCTCAGTTATAATGAAAAGTAAATATCGAAGAATAATGCGAATAAAATATTTCCAAACGAAATATACGATGGTGATAAAGTTGTAGGGTGGAAAAAGGGAATGTCAGGTACGCAGGAAGAAAACTCTATGCCCACTGTAATCGTCTATTTATATTTCAAGATTCCTACTGACATCCGATCGTACAGACACTCGCATGTGGGAGCGGTGTGGCTCTAAATCTTGAAAATTTAAAAATAACTTCTATCGTCGAGGAAGAAACAGATATACGTGTAGAAATGGACAAGAATGCATGTACCTTATATGCACGTACGCACACCAGCACACACGGAGCCGTATTTTAAATGTATATACTCGAAGAATTATGGCGACGGTGTACACGTAAACATATTAATGATTTTTACGAGTAAAATCGTTAAATCCTGGATTGCAAAAGGGAGGGGGGAGGGGGGTAAGATATACCCCTTTCATCGTGATAAACCTTCAGAATGATCTCTTTCTTTCTTCTTCTTTTTTTTTCCTTTTTTCTTTTTTTTTTTTTATTCTTTTTACCTCTTTTTTTTTAATTTTCATTATTTCAGTTGGTGTTGATTCCCTTCCGATAGTAACAATCGCCGACATGCATCGTAGTCTTTTGTTACCGATATATTTGGTCAATCGTTTATAATGGAAGAAAATTCTATAACGTAACTATCGCTCTATCATCATTTTTTCTTTTCGCTCACATCTCTCCATTTTTCTCTCGCACGCATATACAAACACGTTCTTCCACTCTCCCTATTCCATACATGATTATTTAACATTCATACGTTTCCTATCAGGCTTGTTATCTCTTATTGGGGCGATCGTAAAATTGTACGGGGTCATTCTGATCAGCTGTACGACCGGACTTAGGTTGGATTAAAGGTTTCACGCGACGATAAAAATCTTTTTTCTTTATCGTAAGGAACTTAATCGCGGATAACGAAAAAGATCGTTAATTATCTTCAAGGAGACGCTCGCAGAAAAAATTTGTGACGTTCGTCTTACGCAAAAAGAAAAAAAAATGTGATCCGTCATCGAGACTCTTTACTCATATAAAATCGTTGCGAGTGTTCTTCCTTTCATTTTTATTTTTTATTTTCTCTCTTCTTCTTCTTTTTCTTCCTAATCTTGTTTTTTTTTTTTTTTTTTTTTTTTAATTTTTATCAGTCACACAAATGTGTAAGTCAATTATCTTCAGTTTCGTTCGAGGATCGTTATATGTCTACGCTACATTTTACATTTCATTCATACAAAGTCCGATCGTACGGCTATTTTCAAATTACCCTGTACATGATTTATATATCATATAGGTATATACATACATGAATATATATATATATATATGTGTGTGTGTGTTTATATATATATATATATATATCTGTATGTATATCTATACTTATATTAATATTTATATTATATTAATATTTACAAAAAGTCGTTCGTTAAATGTTAATATTTAATATCGCAACCGTTATTATAATATAACTTTATTCCTGAGTGACCATTCATAGAAGAGCCTGATTAAGAGACTCGCCTCCTGTTCCTTTCTTAGTTTTGTAATTATTTATTTGTTTATTTATTTATTCATTCATTCATTCGTTCATTCATTCATTTATTTATTTATTTATTTCTTTTTGTTTTTGTTATGTATGACGCTGAATGTTAAGACAAGGAACCGGCGTAGCAAAATGACGAAGATGAATTACCTTTTCTTTCATAAGGTTATGTACATAGTGAAAAGTCAAAAATTACGAATAAAAGCGGTAGCGGTAACAGCGGAAATAGCATCGTAACAAAGAGAATTCATGAAAATTCGCGAATTTAATATCGGATCGTTGAAATCGTTGCGAGTGAACGAAGAGGATAAAATTCTCGAGAATGTAATTGAAACTATATGTATATATACATACATATATATATATATATATATATATATGTATATATACATAGTAGATACATAATATGTATAATAAATTTTTCGTTCGTCCTGATATCGTATTTATTTCAAAGTTTTCGATTTCGACGTAACGTCGCAGTAGGACGACCATCCTCGGCGATTACTTTCCTTTTTTTAATTAATTTATTTTCCCTTCTTCCTTTTTCGAAAAAACGATAACAAACTCGCTCACTCGTGTTCTCTACGTGATCTTCGATGACGATATTGCGACGTGCATCTTATCGTATTAATTGTCACGAATTGTCATGTCTTCTTGACATGGGACCGCTTGTTTCCGGCATAAAATCTTTCATTATTATCGACAATGAAGTAAATCCAAGAGAGAGCTTTTTTAAATCCTCGTATCAAGCTCGTGAGCATATATTTTGTAATTATTATTTCTTCCTTTTTATTTGTTTTTCTTTTTTTTTTTTTTCTTTTTGGTTCGTTTTGGATTTTCTTTTTTTTTTTCTTTTCTTTTCTTTTCTTTTCTGGCATTTTTTTTCTTCCTTGACTTTTTCGCTTCACACCTCCTTTTAATTCCTTATTAAAACTATGTTACGCGCGAGTGCCAGTGGCGTTTTCAGATTAACGCACAGAGGACGCGCTAATCCCTTTTCTTGATATGGTGGAATGCTTTCGTTAAATTGTCATTTAATGAAAATTTAATGAGACTGTGTCGCGGGAGCGCGGATAAAGTACTACTGCGCGACATCTCGAAACATTAGCCCCCCACCCCCACCCCTCATTCTCCTCCTCCTCCTCCTCCTCCTCCTCCTCTTCTTATTTCGTGAAAATTACTTTCTAGAAAATATTAACGTAATAACGTAGAATCTGTCATAGAGATAAATGTACATAACGCGCACGCGCAACAGACAACGTTGGCACTTGAATAATATTTACGTAAGTGAGTGAGTAAGTAGTGGATAATTAATTAATTAAGTAAGTAAGTAAGTAAGTAAGTGAGTAATTACAAACGTAAGCATATTTACGCGAATAAACATTTTGTACATATTGTAAGCATCGTAAGAGGAATTATTATTATTATTAATTTTCTCGTTTTTTTTTTTTTTTGGTTTTTTTCCTTTTCCTTTCTCTTTCTTTGGCAAAATATCCGATATACAAAAAATATTGATATGCACGACGACTGTT
>OU426862.1:8781104-8786104 GCA_911387685.1 Dolichovespula media
AAGGCCGGAGACTCGGAGGAGGAAGAGCTTGGCTTTTGTCGTGGTTTTGTAATGATGGATTTTATTAAGTTGGTCCCGAACATGAGTTTTCTTAGCATGGGTTTGTGCAAAAATCTTAGCTATAACCGTGTGAAAATGATGGCAGTTTTACGCGCTTGCCTCGATCTTATCATCGATTTGCGTTTAATAGGAATTGACATTTTTTTCTTTCTTTCTTCCTTTTTTTTTTTTTTTAAATATCGTCCATCTCACGCCAATGCGATCGGCACGAGATGATGATGATGATTATGATAATGATGATGATGATGATGATGATGATGATGATGATGATGATGATGATGATGATGATGATGATGATGATGATGATGATAATAATAATAATAATAATATCGTTCAATTATTCTAGTCTTTACGCGACGATACGCGATTGAATTCCTTCGCGAGATAGAGACGCGAGAAGTTTAATACCGTAGGATCTACTCGTTAAAAGCGTTTGTACGTAATAAATAAGAGACGCGAGTGCGTGCAATCCGTGTGTTTGTATTTGCGTGTGTGTGTGTGTGTGTGTGTGTGTATGCATAAATGTGCGTGTGCGTGTGCTTGTGTGCGTACACGCGGGCTCGCGTCTATTGCTTTTACGTAAGCCAAGAAAGAAGTCGATCGAAGGTATGAAAAATCTTACATCGTAAATCCTCGCGCGCTATTCGATTTTTGATTTATTATTGGCAGCATGTACCTCGCGGTTTCGTATAGTTTTTCGTATATCGATATTCGTTTAATCTCTCTTTTTCTCTCTCTCTCTCTCTCTCTCTCTCTCTCTCTCTTTATTCATAAAGCAGTTCGCGATATATCGGCGAGACGAGGGGGACGACCTCGTATATTCTACGCATATATCTTTCGATAGAAAATAACGGAAGGTGTTGTTAATAAGTGAGAGACAGTATATAAGATCGCGATCCTTGTACAAACCCATTCTAATGGTTGCATGCCTCGATAACGCCTCGATAATTATTTTCGGCGCTCGACGACGACGACGACGATGGTCGCGTCAGGTCAGAACGGCCGTAGTCCATGAGGACTATCTATCTCTATAAATCTTCTTTCCTTACATTCTTAATTTCCTTCCTTCTAATCTCCTTTCTTTCTTTCTTTTTCTTTCTTTCTCCCTTCGTTTTCCTTTCGATCCATTCGCACGGCGTTTCTCGCTTATCGTCTTCTCTCATTATATTCTTCTTTCTTTTCTCTCTCTCTTTTTATTTTTCTTTATATTATGCCACCTTAATTACCGTCACGAGCTATAACTATTATTAATTTCTACGCCGCACTAGAGAGTAACGATTTTGGGTATCGTGTCCCCTGGCAGTTTATATATACAGTGACAGGTCGGTCGGTCGGTCGGTCGGTCGAAAGTTCATCGAATCTTGCACCGTCGACCATTCTCTCTTCATCTACTTTTACTGGTCACGGATAGATAATTGATGGATCATCGCGGCGTCTCTATTCGTTCGGGTTTATTTACAAGAATAGGACGATCATGTAATTTAGATATCTCGGGCTCGTAGTTCCGTTAAGCTTTGCGCCGCCGTTATCGTCGTCGTTTTCGCTGGCAGTGTCGCCCTTCGTCTCGACGATAGTGTCTAGACGATCGATTTGACCTCGGTGACGATCGATCGAAGGATCGCTGTCGTTGGTGTCGTCCGAATCTACGTCGATCGTTCGATCGTTCAGTTTGATCTTGACGATCGCGTCGACGGGATACTTGCCGGGTGGTTGTTGATTCTCGTCGTCGGAGGAAGTTAAGACGCCGGCGGCTGCCATCCTGGCGCTTCTCTCGCAACGGGGACACCCGTTGTTGCCGTTCGAGGAGCCTTCGTCGCTCTGACACCGGAAACATATGAGATCTCCTTCGGTGGAAAAGTCGCAGTGTTCGCAGTGAACGAGGACGAGGCCGTTTCCATGACAGAGTTCGCAAACCGGGCTGTCCTCTTCCTCTTCCTCTTCCTCCTCCTCCTCCTCCTCCTCCTCCTCCTCCTCCTCCTCCTCCTCCTCCCCCGCTGGCGCCGGCGCTTGCTGTTTTTGGCGCTTCTCCGTTTCCTCGAGAGTATCCTCGCGAGCGAGATAATCGCGCGACGGGATGTCCTTCTCTTGGCGCAAAGATCGCGGCGACGGGGATTCCTGAAAAAAGTGTCGTTCGTGGTCGCGCGGCCTCGGCGAGGAGGAAGAGGTATCTTGAGGTTCGCGCGGGGATCTCGGAGAAGGGCTGGTACGGGCCGGGGTGGTCTTGTAGTCCGCGCGAAGGAAGGCAAACTCTTCGGCGGGATCTAGACGTTCCTCGACGTAACGGCCGGCGCAAGACCCTGGAGTCTGCGGCCTGTACGTGCAAGTACGTGTCTTTTGGTCGCACTCGCTGCAGAGCAACAGGTTCGACTTGCTTCCTGGTTGCGACGCGTAACCGTTACACGTCCCGTAGTACCTACGAGAACAGACGGACAGACAGAGAGACAGACTGACAGAGATCGAAGAAAATATGAAAAAAGTTATCGTTGCAAAAAATGGATAGGGAAGGGGTGGTGGTACCTCTCGTCCTCGTCGCTCTCGAATAAATGCTGGCTTAGGCTGCCGATCGATTTGGTGTCGCTGAAACGTGCCGCGACTCCCTCGAGTTCGACGTTGCCCAAAGGACGTACGCCGACGCCGACGCCGACGCCGACGCCGACGTCGACCGCAGCGCGCTCGAGGTAACGACGTATTCGCTCCATCTTAGCTTTGCCGCGCTCTCGCGGCCTTGTTTCTCGTTAAATGATGCTCTCGCGATTACGTTCGTTGTTGTCCTCGACGCTCGACGTAGAACTCGCTCCGCAAATTTGCAGCTCGATTTCTGCCAAACGTTGCTCGACCTCCCACTGTTGTTGATTCAATTTAGCGCTGAGCGTCGCGTTCTCCGTTTCAAGGCATATCTGACGCTCTTTAAGCCGCTTTATCTCCGCCAAAAGGGCCTCGTGGGTGTCGAGTAGAGGCGTCGCGCCCTCGCTCATCAATTGCGTCATGCTGTTGCACGTCATACCTGGGAACAACAGAACGGCACGATCCTTTCTAATCGACGTTATTATCATCGACGCAAGAGATAAGTCGAAAGGGTTAAATCGGAAAGGTTAAAAGGGCCCTGCCCTTTGCCCGCATTTACTATCTTCGTCGGCGACGAATTTTATTTGCTCCTACCGGTTAGGGTGGAGAGACCGAGGGCAAAGGTGACCTTTCGAAAAACTTTACTCGTACGAGTTGGTAACATTTCTTTTTCTTTTCTTTTCTTTTCTTTTCTTTTCTTTTTTTTTTTTCTTTCCGATCGGTCGCGTCGGTTTTTCTCCCAAAGGGATAATCTTTGATAATTGACTCACCGGAATGAGTCGATTGCCTGCCGGTTGAGGGTTGAGTCGCGACCGATCGAGGCATCCTGGCGGTTGGATCCTCGCTGCTCTGTCCGCTACTGGTCGCGCTCATCGGGCTGTCCATACTTCTGCTGGCGACGTTGCTGACGTTGACGTTGACGTTTACGTTGTTACCGGGTAGAATAGGGCCACCTGTCGCGATGCTAGTAGCGACGCCTGTAACACCGACGGCAGCTCGCGTCAGCACAGGACTCGAGCTCGGTGTAAAGAGCGAACGTGTACCGGCCCCTGCGACGTAACCCTGCCCTCTTAATTTGTCGCCTAACGGTGACACCAGCATATCCTCCAGCGGTACTCGCGCGTGTGATTCCACCAAACCCGGCGTGCTCTGGCATCTGCTCATAGCCACTGAAAATTTCGACATCACTTTGTTGGCGATATATCGAAATAATCGCATATCTCCTCTACGCTTACCCTATCCGTTAACGAACAGTTTGACGTTTATCCAATGACGGATCGAACATACAGCGTACAACTATAAACCCATTTCTATACGATTTCGCTTTGACGCGAAAGAAGATTACGCGCTTTTTTTCGAAGCTTCATTAAAGCGTACGATACCTTTGCTCGCTCTCTCTCTCTCTCTCTCTCTCTCTCATTAAAAAGTTACTCGGGGAATGGGATTGCGCCCATTCGATCGTTCATCCGTAGTTACATTATATATATATATATATAACGACCATTTTACGATAGATACCTATTGCTAATTAATATCCTTGTTTTTGATACGCTTACTAAAAAGGGTACGCGTAGCGCATCGAAAGGAGACTATCCTTCCAGCGTTAAAGGGTTCTATAAGCCCCCGAGCGAGACACGATCGGTATCGTCTCCCTTTTCCTCGCTACGCCTCATTTCATCTCTTTGAACTTTTTTCAACGAACAACCTCGCCATTATCGTCATTGTTTAGAGAACATCGTTGAAATACTCGAACGCGATGATTATTACTCGTACGCGTCTCTACTTGCTTGGATATTCGAGAATGGATTTCCTAACGTATGCCTCTATTCGATATATTATTCGTTAAATATATGAAATTTTGATATACGAAACCCGAGAAAATAATCAATCAATGGGATATAGATTCAATCCCGATAATAGGCTTCATTGAAGACTCACCCTTCTTAAGGGGCGCTTTCTTGTACTTTTCCAATCTTTTGACCGCGATGGATTCCAGTCGTACCCTGGCAGCCGGATATTCCTTGAGGACGTCCCACATGTCCTTTTTACTGAGAACGAAGAGGTCCGAGTAGCCGACCGACCGCACGCTCGCTGTTCGTCGATTACCTGCGTCGATGTAGCCATTTATTGGTTACCAGGATGCATCAAGCTTTCTTTTTTATCTCGCTACGATCGATCTCTCGATCGTCTCTCTCACTCTCTTTCTCTCTTTCTCTTCCTTCCTCCACCCCTCTTTCTATCTTCGTGTTACCGATTCTTGTTTGATCATTTGATCAGTCATGAATATTATCGAGTCGCGAGATCATCGATATTGGACGGTCTAATAGAAATAATTAATATGCGCGCGAGCGCACGATAGATTTTTTTCGATCTCT
>OU426862.1:8791104-8841104 GCA_911387685.1 Dolichovespula media
TGTCGAAAAAACAAAAAAAAAAAAAAAAAAAAAACAAAAGAAAAAAAATAATCGACGTTGCGTTCGAATCGCGGGTAGAATCGAGGATGCGAATTTTTATCGAGACTCCTCGCCTTTATTTCAAACCGCGATGCATTCGCGAATTCCGTTTACATTGAGCGTACGGTTGAGAGTCGCGTTTAGGGGAAAAAGGAACGGAAAAGAAGAAACGTGTGTCACATTGAATATCGACAACGATCGTTCGTTTTGAGATGCAAACGTCTACGAGGTATGCGTACAATCGTCTCGCTTCCCGGCAAACGTTTTCTCCAGGATCTGTCATTTCGCATCCATTATTTTCTTACCGCCTAACGATAAAAAGCGGTTCCCCATTTTATTTCTTTCCCGAGATGTCTCGTCCCATGCACACGCTTTCTCATATTTCCATTCTGCCAGAACAAATTCAAGCTGACTGCCACTCGAAATTAACTCTTTCGTGCGAGTCGTATATACGAGCCATATATATATATATATATATATATACACGTACGTACGTACGAGCTGCTCGTGCGAAAGGATAATATATATTTCCATCCCGGAGACGTTTGTTAATAGAGAGAGATTTAACGAACGTTACGTTATAACTTAACGATTATAGTTAACGGAAATAGTAAAAAAAGACTGACTCACCGGGAAGACAGCTGACGGCCTTCTCCTCGTCGGAACATTTTTGCGTCAACCAGAGATAATCGAACCATTTGATCACTTTCACCTGCAGATGATTCGGCACTCGTCTCATTCGCATGTAAGTTTTCACGCCGTCCAACTTTGCTGAAATGAGAACAAAAGATAAAAAAAAAAAAAGAAAGAAAGAAAGAAATGTCGAATGTAAATGTCGACACCCAACGAGATTCGTGTATCGGTAATGAAAATATATGGCGAGGATAATGCATCGTAGCGTAGCGTGGGTGCATACACTTGGATATATCATATTCCAATGCGACGTTGCACCTTGATGCATCGAATTATTATAATACCAACGTTTCCATTTTGGGTATCTCTTGCAAGCATACTTCGCGTTATATATATCCTCGAGTATCATCGTTTCCTAATTGATATATATGACTCACTAAGATTAATTTCCATTAAAACTTTTCAATTTAATCACATGCGATTACACGATAATATCGAACGGAATGATATACAAATTTTTCCTTGATCCGAAAAGGACATTTCACTCGTTAAAATAATTATTCGTCATCGTCGTCGTCGTCGTCGTTGTCAAAGAGGCAACGAGTTTTACCGTTTGCTTTCGAACGTGGGATGAGCCATTTTTTTTTTTTTTTTTTTAGGCGAAACGTTGCGCTAGAGATTACGATACAATTTTTTCTTTTTTTTTCCCCCCGGTTTTTCTCTCATTTTTTTTTCTTTTTTTTTTTTTTGCAAGAGAGAAAAAAATATCGACATGTAATGACAATACCGCGATATTGTGGTATATCGAGCGTGCGATCGTTGTACGGGTCACGGCTCGATCACAATGCAATGAAACGGAAAAGCAAGATACGGTTACCCTTCTATACGAATTTATCGGTTTCGTTTATTGCTGCGAGAGGGAGGGAGAGAGAGAGAGAGGGGGGGGGAGGCGAAGGAAAAAGGAAACTATAAAAACGGATATCCTTTTGTCGAAGAGATTATTTTCAAGAGACGTGAGAGAATAGCGTAGAATTGATAATCAGAGTGTCGGAGAGGGGGAGGGAGAGGGGATTGAAAAGATTCGAAAAAAAGGAGAATAATTCGAGTCATTCCTTGGATAGGCATCCATTTAGATAAGGCTAAATCGATCGAGACTTCATTACGTCCTCGGATATCAGAATAGGGAAGAATATACGGTGAAATTCGATGGAGTAGCGGAATAAAATTTCAATTCGAGATTCGACATACTAGGTACACGCTTTTATACATTGGTCCCGTTTTAGTATAACCGATCTATCTCCTCTAAAGTTCATTTTAGACGGACGGGATCTATCGTCATTGTTAGAGGCGGTTTGTTCGGGTTTGTGATCGATCAAAGATCGGACTAATACAATTTCTTTCGTTGAGCCTTTTACCGAAGGAACCTTTCTCAAGACAGCGAGAATGGATGATGGGTGTGTGTGTGGGGAGAGTGGGGGGGGGGGGAGCTGGCTCGGTTATTCGGATAAAATTTTTTCCTTAACGCAAACGAATCCTTACAAGTGGGTATATGAAACTGTATCGATTAACGATAAGAAAGTGTCAAGGACGAATAAATGTGATAATAAATTTAAACGGATGGAGGGTGTGAGGAGGAAGGGAGGAGGGTCAGTTGCGACGACGTCGACTACGACGACGACGACGACGGCGGTTCGTAGAATAGAAGAATCAATAATTGCACTTGAAGATTTCGTTGCATATTTTCGACGTTGTTCGAATCGACGAGACGGAAGGAAAAAATGTATTCGCGATTCGTTCTACTCCGATAGAGAGAGGATCGAAATAATCGCGACGGCGAGGTAACAACCTTGGGTTAATCCATTCACTAGTGAAGTGGAAGGAAATTGGTAGGAGAATCGGATGTCGGTTGAAAGTCGAAGAAAAGCCAGAAGGCTTCCTGGCGGTGGTTAAAAATAAATTAAAACTCGAAGGTGATCCTCGATGCGATTGTATATCTTGAACACCGTTCGATGGAGGGAAAGAAGAAGAAGAAGAAGAAGAAGAAGAAGAAGAAGAAGGAACGAAGAAGGAACGAAGAAGAAGAGGAAGAAGATGGAACGAAAAGATTAGATTAATTTCCATCGCCTAAAGGTGCCGGTTTTCTCACTGATCGCGATTCGTCTAACTCGTTTGAAAGGTTTCGAGGAAAATAGAAAATGGTTCGAAAGCCGATACCGTGCCAGATACGATTAATTTGCGATTAATTTCCTTGGTCGTAGACGAACGTTTACGACGGAGAAGGATCATACGACGACTGCTCTCTCGTTTTCAATTTTCTTAATGGATACCGAACAAATATACTCGCCGCGTGTAATTTTCCATAAGGGAATATTTGGATTTTTCTAATGAATGAATAGGTAAGTAAGTGAAATGTACCACTATTACGGACCGATATACTCGAGAGAATAATCAACGATTTTTCGTGTCCGCTTTGCGTTTTGCATGTAAGAGGAGAGAGAGAGAGAGAGAGAGAGAGAGAGAGAAAGAGAGAAAGGGTAAATCGTTCCCGCGTTGGTTCTCGATTTAAATCTGAAAATTCGATTCGATTCGATCGATCAAAACGGGAATCGTATTCGCTGAGCCGAATGGACCAAGAACGAGAATAACGTTCGTTCCGAGTAAAGATATTATTGATAACGACGATAGGTAGTACGGTGGCGTTGAAAATGCAGAATCTTGCAGTTTTATCGATTTCAAATCGTATATTTTCTTTCGGCGAGAAAAAGCATTCGGAGAAGGAGGTGGAGGAAATGGAGGAGGAGGAGGAGGAGGAGGAGGAGGAGGAGGAGGAGGAGGAACGAGAGGCTCAGTTTTCTTTACGGGTGCGCAAACTCTTTTCACCTTTTAGAACGGAAAATGGCCGAGTTAACGTCGCACCATCGTAGTGCTGCTACCGGTGGGGCTGGCTGGCTGGCTGGCTGGCTGGCTGGCTGGCTGGCTGGCTGGCTACTGCAATGGGAATTACGCTAGGACGGAAAATCTGCATTGGCTCTATGCCAGATACGTACGTACGTACGTACGTACGCGTATAGGTAAGTACATACGCGGAGCCAGCCAGTGAGCAAAGCCAGCGAGAACTGAGCCAGGGGAGCGAACCGAACAACCCCTTTGATCCAACTTTGATCGCTCCTATCCAACTCTACGCGTAACCCTAGTCTTCGTCGTATCGTCTATTGCTTAACGCTGTACGGATTGCTTATTATCAATTCTCTCGCTAACAAAATCGATGCAACGATATGCGATGCGATGCGATGCGATGCGATGTGATGTGATGCGATGTGATGTATGATCGTAAACGTTATCACCCAAATATTCGACATTCTTTTTATCTTTTTTCTTTTTCTTTTTTTCTTTTCTTTTCTTTTCTTTTCTTTTATATATATATATATATATATATATATATATATATATATATATATATATCGTCGATTCGTCAATTACGGTAAGAATCGGAAAAGACGAGTGTAAGATGAAGGATTTGTCGTAGCTTCCTTCGTACATTAGAAAAAGTATCGATGATATTGCGTTGGAACCTGGCCAAATGCTCTTAACGTACTCGACGGAATCACGGTATTCTGCGCGTTATCAACGTCGAACCTTTTAACAGGGTCTCTCTTCCGCGGATTCCGTCATCCAAAATTTTCAGCACGCTTCGACCTTATCCGAAAGAAGCATAAACCAAAGGAAGAAAACGGGAAAGTTTAAATTGTGCCGTCGACTAGCGCACGACTCTCTCTCTCTCTCTCTCTCTCTCTCTCTCTCTCTCTCTATTCTTTATTCGGTTCGTTGCAAGCCCATTTCCGATTGAAATCCTCTGCCACTTTTATCCTCGGTCCGTGAAACTTTCTTCTCGCCATTTTCGATGCGATTTCGCGTCTCTCATAACCGACCATTCGCGTTTTCATTTCGAGCCGCCGTTAGTACCGACTTTCTTCCCCTTGAACGATCCCCAAACGATCGAATCGAATCGAATCGAATAGAATAGAATCGATTCTATGATATTAATTCCTTAGAATATGCTCGGACTCGATATAAAAAGACTCGTAGTACGAAAGATTTCGAAGAACGAATGCCATATGTCCCCACTACCGAATGCGCTATTCGCTCTCGAGAGATAGAAAAATAAGATGATATCGATTATATTATGCGGGATTGTTGTGGCTCGTTCGATGTTACGGCAATACTCTCTAATACCAAATTACGTATGTGCGTTCCCACGTCGAGATGCACCATGTTCTCTAAGGATTAGCTTTACCATGGACAAACGCTTATCAAACCGTTTCCCTATTGTTCCTAGCCTTTGAGCCCTTAATCTCTCTCTCTCTCTCTCTCTCTCTCTCTCTCTCT
This sequence comes from Dolichovespula media, assembly GCA_911387685.1. Classification (NCBI taxonomy): domain Eukaryota; kingdom Metazoa; phylum Arthropoda; class Insecta; order Hymenoptera; family Vespidae; genus Dolichovespula; species Dolichovespula media. The sequence continues at coordinate 8,796,163 of OU426862.1, forward strand.
CTCTACGTTCTCCGTACCGTTATATTTCTTATCAGTTACTCGCGGTACGCTACTTTGCATATCGAATCGATTTTTCTCTATGTTGGTACACACACACACACACACACACACAGAGAGAGAGAGAGAGAGAGGTGGTGGTTGGTAAAATTCTTTTTATGGAAAACGACGATTGGAATACGTTCAAAGATACGAAGAAGATAAAAAAAAAAATAAATAAATAAATAAATAAAAAAATAAATCGTAGGAGCTAACGCATTCGAATATTGCACTCTCGAAAGACTCCGACCGTTTGACTTTGATGGCTGCCGGCTGGGTTCCTTGAAAATATTTTTCAAGAAATAACCCCATTTTCTCAGAGAACCGGCCTCGCGAAAGAAACACGAAGGAGCTGCCGCGACGTCTGGGAAGGTTATTTAAATATACATACACATAAATAGGTAGCTACATATATTCAGTTTGCTCGTTTTTCGCCGACGAGTGGCAAAGTTTTAACGACGTTTCCCCCGCCCCCTCCCACCCTCTCCACGGTGGTACGCGACTCGTTATCTTTCAGGAAGTATAACGCACCGGCCGCTGCCTCGCGCCTACTCTTATCCTTCTTTATTTTTTATTCTCTTTTTTTATTTTATTTCTCTCATAAACATTTTTTCCTTTCGCCTTTACCGAAGCGGATATTTTTTCAACTGCTTATATTTATTCATTCGACGTTAAACAGAGGGAGAGAGAGAGAGAGAGAGAGCCAAGACGGCCGCAGAGAAACCGTCGTTACAAGGAAAAAATATATTATTTTTAATAATAACAATTAATATTTATCTCGTATTACAATAATTTATTCGTTTCTTTTTTCATCTATATGGTATTACGAACCCTGGCATAGGTTGGTATAACGTTAAGCTATTCGAAGAATTTCATAGTTGAGAATATTTGAAAATTATCTCAATTTTTCTGAATGCTTATCGAAGCGCAACAAATTCACTCGGTTAAAATCGATTCCCCTTCGCGAACGCGATGCAGTCAACGACGCACTGTATTAAACATTCCATCGAAACATTTTGCAGCTTAATGCTTTCGCAACTGCCGAGCATCCGGTCGCTTTGCCTTCGAATGTATTTTCTATGGTATTTTAGTATTAACCTCATATTTTACTATAATAGAATTTATATGGTCGATGTGGCCCATATATATATATATATATATATATATATATATATAATATTCGCGCAAAAAATTGTTTCCCCGATTTTTTTCTTTTCTTTTTTTTTTTTGGTCACTCCTGAAACAAAAATAAAATTTTCGATAAGTCGTACATGCGAATCTCGATAAAGCACGAAGACTCAGATACGAAGCGTGGGTTCGAAATGTGGAGTACATAAAAAAAAAAAAAAAAAAAAAACGAGCAGAATATAGAGAAACAGTTTAAACTCGCGAAACGAAGAACGTTCGCGACAAGATTACGAAAGTTAAACGGCCATCGAAAGGGACACTCCTCTTCGAGTTTCGAAACGACATTAAGCCCTACTACTAAATCTTTTCGAACGATATTCCAACATGTACATACATGTACGAACGAAACGTTCGACTTTCGTACCGGTGATTACTTCGCTCATGATATCTCCGTAAACCTCTGCTACATCCAGATATAACGTATCAGGACTACTAAACCCGAAAGCGTGTAGTCGTAAAGTCCAAGTACTTAGAGAGATAGTCAATAATTACGGTCGAGAACTCGATGCAACGTGGAATATCGATCGATATGTTCCGTATTCGTACGACCTAAGGATTTCAATTTGAGTTCGAATCGAATCAATTATTATTCCGAGAATTATATATATATATATATATATATATATATATATATTTCGAAAATGAACAAGTTTTTGTTCGGCTCTGGTTAAAAAAAAAGAAATTCAAATAGAGTGTTCAACGAGGGAATATTTCTAGGTGACGGGGGGTGGGGGTAGGGGCGGAGGGGTTGTAGAAAAAAGGTAGGTCCGTTTGATAAAGAAAGAGAGAAGTCGATATAGGAGCGAATGAAAATGCGTACCGTAGAGGGAGTTAATAATGCAAGAGAGGTACTTTAAGAGCGGCGACGTTTTATTCGCCGATTAGCGATTTACCGTCTGTACAAACGGCATAGCTAAATAAACGCGAAGCGTTTTACTCTCTTTGTTCTCCGAGCGTGTACCCACTCTCACGGGGAGAAAATCGATCGAATAGAAACGGAACTAACTTCAGGTAACATTCTCTTCGTTCGATCGAAATACAGTAGTTGGTATGGCGTCTTAGTTTCTAGAAGAATAATAACGGGTTATTCGTAACTAGTGGCTCGTTAGCGTCGTACCAGATGAGAAACGAGAAGGAACGAGGAATAACGATTCGTCGAAGAAAGGACAATAGGCAATCGCCGGAATCGTGGTATCCTGCTCGACTAGAAAGAGAAAGAGAGAGAGAGAGAGAGAGAGAGAGAGAGGGGGGGAGAGAGAGAGAGAGAGAGAGAAAGAGTGAGAGCAACTTCGAAGGGAAAATTTAGCCGGTCCTCGACTCGAGCTCGGATTTTACGCGACTCACAGTCGCGATGCTTTTATCCGGCGCGACGCCGATAGAGGCTGAGCGAGAGAAGGAGGAAAGGGGATCGATGACGTCAGCGGCAACGCTATTTTTAGCCGCGAGGGGGGCGGTAGTAGTCCGCAGCATTGGCTGGGGTGAAACCCGCTGACATCCCCCGAGCGTCCTTCGCAAGCGTTCTCTCCCTCTCATTCATCCTCCTGACCCAAAGAATGGAGCTGCCGCGCACCACGCCGTGCCGTGCCGTGCCGTGCCGTGCCGTGCCGCACACACCGCACACGCCGCACCGCACCGCACCGCACCGCACCGCATCGCGACTAGGCGGAAGAGAATCTCTACGTCTGCGCGCTTCCATCGCACCGCGGTGCCGTTCGACCGCACTGCCGATTCCTCCTCCTCCTCCTCCTCCACCACCACCACCACCACCACCATTACCACCACCACCACCACTACCACGACCCCCGCCGCCACTACCACCATTTACGGAGAAAGACAGATTTTTGATATATCGTTCCTCCTCTAACATCCAGAATGCTACTTATGGTACCTTCTCGTTAGTGTCGTTTCTCCTTCCTCGCTGTCCTCGCTGTCCTCTCGCTAAATTTATTAATTATCCTTCCGCATCCATGCTGAAGCGAGAAGGTGGATCGATCGGGCGATCATCTCGAGTTTTCTACGTTATTAACGGTAGACGTATCCTTTGGAGAAATTGCTCGATGCGATCGTACTCGAATGAGAAACTAACGAAGAGAGTTGATAGAACTTCTTCCCTCTCTCTCTCCCCCCCCCACCCCTCTCTTTCTCTCTGCTTCGTTATCCGACATACCGGAGAAATATCTTCATCGTTCAAACTCTTTCTACGCATCAAACGAGATTCCAATTTTTTTTTCTTTTTTTTTCTTTTATTTGTAACACGTAAAAGGATTCGACAAATCCCGCCACGGCTCCGTACTAGTTTTCGCTGATTCGCGTCGATCGTACGAGCGGATATCAATGTCCTTTTCATTTCCTGAAGGTTCGTCTATCGGAGTATCAATTTCGATCCGAATAGGAGGAAGCAGCCTGGAAATTCCGATGGGACTGTCAGTCGCAATCAGCGAAGTGTTTTCGTTGGATTATCAAACCGTCGGCCTGCCGGGAAGGAAAATTCTCTTTACGAGATGTACGTACGTACGTACGTCCGTCAATTGTTAAATTCAATTTTCTAGATTATCGCCTGGAAAATAGCTTTCGTTGGGCGCCTACCAATGTAAGCTATTAACGATTATTCGCGGAAGTTGGAGTCCCAGGGAAATATCACTAATGAGATCTTGATTCCCGACGATGATTGGTATATCACGAATTGATACGTTGTCATTTCGGTAGATCCTAGGATCCTTGTATTAATGCATTCGGTCCATCGATCGTAAGAATGGATAACTCTAATAGTTAATTACTAGAAAGTCCAATTAAACGTGGAAGAAGACGGGAACCCCTTTTCGTCGATGGATAAGTGAGAGTCATGGAATTTCATCGACCTTTAATCTTTTATCGATCGTTCATCGGGATGGACGTGTCAAATTTTGTCGGCCGGGTTTGCGAAACATTTCGGAAATTCGTCAAGTTGGAAACGTTGAAATGTTTTCCGGTAACAGGACTACTACTAGCGAAGTGCAATCGTTTCTTTGGACACGATGATCGGGAATAGCCGTTCGACAAGCTTCGACGTTTCCGGCCGAGCCGTGTTGGTTAGGTTAGAGAACGAGCGAAATGGGAGTGAGAATAAGACCTAGAATGAGAGAGAGAGAGAGAGAGAGAGAGAGAGAGAGAGAGAGAGAGAGAGAGAGAGAGAACATTTGAAACGGATGGGGAGGAAGAGGACTGCCGGTTAGTTCGATTTGATACTACACTATCGGGGAGCACATTTGACGTGAGAACCCATTACGGAAAATTGAACGATGCCGAAGGGTGACCACCGATGCCTCTCGACGACAGATACCACGAATCTCCGGGCATAGGCGGCCATTTGCGGGATAGTACCAAGTGCCGACATAACGTCGAGGACGATGACGACGAAGAGGAGGACAAGGACGACGTCGACGACGACGACGTCGACGACGACGACGACGACGACGACGACGACGACGCACCGATGCGGTGTAATACGAACGTGAGGAGGGTGGAGGAGTGCGGAGGAGAAACCTAACGCTTCGATACGTTTCGCTTTCGGTCCCAAACCGCTTCGAGACCATCCTACGTGTATATACACACGGCTATGCATTATACGTCATACATATGTATGCAGGTATATAAGATTATGTGTACATCGTAGCCAACACTCAGTTACATATACGGAGTAGCGTACTCCGGTTGCATATATGGTTCTCTCTCTACGAGAGGAGACATACCCTTGTACCGATCTCGTCCGACGTTGACACCGATCTCTTTGAACAAGGGAGATTAATAAAGCCTACAAATCTATTAATAAGATCTACAAATCTATTAATAAAACCTACAAATCTATTTCTACTTATTTTCTTTTTCAACGATGCAAAACCGTTTTCTTGAAATTTATTCGCAAAGAGAAACGTCCGAGAAGAACCGTAAAGGCGCATATTGTACGAGACGGCGAAACGAAAGTAATAAATTATTATACGAGGATATCGAGTACACAGGATCAAAGTTTAAATCTCGAAAAGGAGAGAGAGAGAGAGAGAGAGAGAATAGAAGAAGAAAATAACGCCGGCTTTCGACCGAGCAAAGTTCGACCGTTTCTGAAACTTGTCCTCCCGTAGAGATCATATAAAATCAAAGGACGAACACGCGCGCTCGACTTCTCGATGGAAATAAAAGGTACGACTATTTTCTTGCGCGTCTCCTGCGTTCCTTTTCATCGCCTCTTTCGTTGCATGCCGCGAGAATTCTTCTTTTCTTCGGCCGCCGTCATCGTTTCTCTCGTCTCGCGACCGACGACGACGACGACGACGCGATAATCGTTTCGAAAAACTCCCGTCATGTCCGAGTTTCTAATCGCGAATCGTTCTACGACGATGGTATTATCTCAAACGAGCGACGCGACGGCTGCTCCTCCTTTTTTTCCCTTCCTCCTCCTCTTCCTCTTCTTCTTCTTCTTCTCTTCAAAAGTCTAGTTCGCTCCGGGCATCCTCGCAAAGATCGCCGTAGGTTGTGGCTTGCAATTAGTTTCTAACCTTATTTTTTTTGGTCATCGCTTTTTTAAATGCCGCATATCCGTCGACCCATTCATTGCCATTCATCGACTTAACCAACCGAAATGACGAGCGTAATTTACCATTCCGCGCGTGTATGTTTTTTAAAGACCTCTACTACCGGTGTGTCTTACCCCACTTTTTTTTTCGATGCTCTATAGACGCGTCAACTTTTTATTTCCTCTCTCTCTCTCTCTCTCTCTCTCTCTTTCCTTTTTTTCATTTCTTTTCTTCCCTTCAGAAGAATATCCGCGCAGCGACGATTTCAATCAAGCCTCGCAATAACGAGGCAATAATGGTCGTAACGCGTTTACATGTTACGTACATAAACTTCGTCGTATATTTTAATATTCCTTTAGATTTATCCTTTTTTTTTTTTGGTTTGGTCGTTGCAGAAAGATCCACAGACGGACTATGTAACGTACAATGTAACGAGAGTAACGAACTCGACGGACGGAGGGAGAAATTACAACGAGTTTATATATTTAAGTCTACTACATATGAAAATTCGTAGGGAAACTCGTTAGTTTCGAGAATCATGAGTAACTACCTTTTTTTCTTTTTCACCTTGTATAATGCGGTATTCGTATAACGCGGAACTCGTCGAAGGGAGGGGAGGGATAAAAGTTAAACGCTAATGAATTCGGTATGTACGATCGTCGACGCGACGATAATTATTCAAAGAATTGCACGACCGTTTTGAAAATGCGAACCCGATTGAAAATGAAAAAATATTTTTTTTCAAAAATCCTACTACCCTACGTTTCTCGGTTGATAAACGTTACGAAACGAATCGTACAAACGAATCGCGATCCTCTTTACGATGACGTCGCTATCAACGACTAATTGCAATCGCCTTCTTTGTTTGCTAATCAACGCAAGCTTTTTGTAATCGGCCTCTCTCGCGCCGGTCGAGCGCGCTGCCGGTTGATTTTTGTGGATTTTTCTGATTTTCGACATTGTCCATAGGGGATAACTTAGTTAAACAATGCGCGTTATACGTTTCAAATGAAAATTCGATTTAGCGTCGAGCGTTAATCGAACGTTTTTGAGCGGACGTATCGTTCGAAGATGATAAAAAGGAAGGAAAGAGAGAGAGAGAGATAGAGAAAAGAGAAGAGGAAAAAAAAAAACAAAAACAGAGAAAAAGAAAAGAAAACGTGATCGGCAGTTAAATGTGACTAGAGTCGTGACAAACGTTGAATGCAAATTTCAATGATTGAGAAATAAATGGGGAGCTTCCGAGAAATGTCACTCGAAGGGATCCAACGACAATGATATCTCGAACGCATCAGCCTCCTTCAGAAAAAAGGATCTCTTTCAGACGTCATCTCTCTTTTACTATCTCTTCTTCTCAACCCTCTCTCTCCTCCTCCTCCTCCTCCTCCTCCTCCTCCCTCTACTCCTCTTCTCTCCTCTTCATCGAGTATTTCACTCCTCTCGCTTTGTACATTTCCGCTTTATGATTTTATTATATGATGCGGACGTTATGAGTTTGTCCTTGTTAAAAAAAAATACACACACACACAAATATACATGTATGATAGTGTATGCAGCGAATGTCATTAGTGTTTAATAATTAATCGTTAGATAGATAAGGATAGGAAAAAATTGCATTATGGTAAATATACGACGATGTTTGTATATTAAATACGAACTAAATATAAATTTATTTATTCTTCCATCTAGCGTTAAATATACGATAGTAATTCTGCTTTTATTTTAAGTATACGGTAAATAATAACATTGAATCGCGATGCGAGATTCTTCATCTATGTACAATAAATAATATGAGTAATGCGAAAATCGATTGGATAAACGTTAATTAAATCCACGTTTCAGAGTATTCCTGATCATTGTGTTGATATTATTAATGAAATGAAATGAAATGAAATAAAATGAAATTTCGTTAGTACGATCGTAACGAAACGCGTTAAACGCTTGTACCCCTAGCGGTTCTAAAAATAATACTTGCTATTTCTCTATTAAAACGAGCAAATGCGATAATGAAATGTGCGTACTTGAAACGCGTGAAAATAATTTCCTTTATTATTATTATTATTATTATTATTATTATTATTATTATTATTATTAATATTATTATTATTATCATCATCATCATCATCATCATCATCATTATTATTATTACTATTATTATTTCAGTTCACCGGGAAAGCTCGATAACTCGATAATCGATCGTGAAGGAATGCCTATATAACGTCGACCGACGTAAGTACGATACGTGTCGTCGTAATTTAAAATTTCACGTTTCGCGTTCGGTTTGACACAAAGTACACCTGCCAATTCAGGTGCATATCGTATGATCCTTATTATTTGGATGAAAAAGGAAAAAAAGATAGGAATATAATAAATATATAGACGATACTTTTGATTTATATAGATAAAGGTACGCGATCGTCGATATCAAAGCTCGATCGGATGAGGTATTGAAAAGCGTAGCACGATACGAGCATTCTATACGATTGAAGTGAATGATGGTGCTCGAAGAAATTCGTGAGAAAGGATAGGGAGATAGGTAGTAGGTCTTTGAAGAGGTAATAAATCAAAAGATAATTTACGATGCACCGAGCTTACGTGGAAATTACTGGTCTATAGAAAATTTTTTCGAGGCTAGGGATCCTTTGAGAAAACCCACTAAGTAGAGCGATTAAGGGACGTTCGTGGTTAACTGTCCTTAAAAAGAAAAAGAAAGAAAAAAGATCTCTCTCTCTCTCTCTCTCTCTCTCTATCTCTAAATATGAACATATGATAGAGAAAAGCGGTTTATATGGTAGAGAAAAGAGATTAGAAGGGAGGGCCGGGGAAGAAGGGATTCTATGTTTTAACCATGAAAGTAACTAACGCGCGTACCAACGTTTGATCAGCTTGTGGTAATTCTATTTGCATCGCTAATTGCCATCTATTTAGTATATTTCGGAATAAAGTTAGCCTCAGTTAAAGTTACCCTTTTAGACGGATACAAATTCAAACGGTAACCCTTCTCCGCATAAATTATTTCGAAAATTCATTCGGTACGGGTTAAATATTTTTTAATGTGGCAAATCGAATATAATGATTTCGTGTGCTTAAATTTTCCTATATATGTATGTTATGAATAAACTTGATTAAGTTTATTTATTACAGACAGACAGACCAACAGACAGAACGAAAGCTCGACGACTGACGAAAATGGAGCTGTCATTTGCACCGTGTGCCATTGAAATTTGATGAAAGAGAGAGAGAGAGAGGGAGAGTGAGCGAGAGGGGATGAGTTGGGGGAGTAGGAGAAGGGGAAGGTTTTACTTTTATTTATTTTTTTCTTTTCTTTTTTTTTTTTTTTTTGGACATATCATCTTCACGGATTTCACATCGAAGCGAAATATTGAAGGAAAGACGAACGTCGATGAATTCGATTCTATACATTTCTAATCACCGTTTCGTGTCCCGTCAGATCGAAGAGATTTCCTAAAGAGCTTGGAAAATCCAATAGTCTCGGATACCGGAGCGGCACCCTAACAGAAATTGAAATTTAACCTAATCGCCGAGATGCGCACGGTGTGGTGGTGGTAATTTCGATTCGTGCAACGTCGTTCCAACGTCGGCCCGCTTGGAAGGGTCGTGACGTATGAGAGAATGAGAAAGCCGACTGGTGAACACGCAAACGCGTGATCATTATTCGTGTACTATCTCCGGTTTTATCGAACGCGATTAACGAACAAATTAAACCATTTAAATACAATTATCCTAACGTTATTTGTCTACTTTGGATACATTTCGAACGTTCCACCACTCCTTTTTACAATCCTTTTTCAAACCTTTCATCTTACCCCGATGATTAAAGTTTCTAATCAGCGCATCAAGCCTTTTCATCGTCCTTCCTTTCATCTTTCGTTGGTCGTGGAAAGTAGAAGGAAATATTCGTCAGAGTGTGAAGGACAATGGCCTTTGCCCTATTAAAAAACCCCTATTCTATGTTTCTTTGACAAAAGTTGGCCGTTAACGTTGAGAAAAATCGCTGAATGATTCGACAAAGATCCTTTGTGCGGGTATCTTTGTCTTGAATGACATGGGAAAGCCGAACGAAGTGCATCGACCCAAGGAAAAAAGCTAAGGAAGATAAAAGTAGCACGGGATGTAAAAAGTGATCCGAACCGATTTCATTGAGCGCTTAATTAATTCTCTTTCTCTCTTTCTCCAAAGAGGGAGAGAGAGAGAGAGAGAGAGAGAGAGAGAGAGAGATCAAATTCAGAAACGCATTTATGAGAAATTCGTGACTGGCAGGATTTTTGTCACGTAGCAATTTTTCCGCAGGAGGTATATATACCTGTGTATATGCTGAGCAAAGGAAAAAAGATCGCCGGAGAATTTTATCGTTCTCAATCTCACTGAAATCGAGTCAGGCCAAAAAATATTCAGAGGAGTTTCAAATCCGTGTATTTCCTTCCCTCGTTCGTAAACAGGATTTAGTTATTTTTTTTCTATATATATATATATATACCACGATACGTATCGAGAGGTAGAACATCGCTTTATCTTAATAAAAGAAAAGGTACGATGATTTCGAAGAAGGGTATTACGTGTAAATACTTATAAAGAAGCTTTTCTTTTCGACTTTATTTGTCTACTACTACTACTCTGAGCGTAACAAGTCTCAAATGTTAACTACGTATGAATTATACCTCTCTTTTTCTCTCTCTTTCTCTCTCTCTCTCGACCTGTGAAAAAGTATAGTAAAGCTTACTCGCTTATCTTGCTTTAAGAAGATGAAGAGAGAGAGAGAGAGAGAGAAAGAGAGAGAGAGAGAGAGAGAAAGAGAGAGAGAGAGAGAGAGAAAGAGAGAGAGAGAGAGAGAAAGAGAGAGAGAGAGAGAGAAAGAGAGAGAGAGAGAGAATGGGAGAGTTTCGCATTGACACGAAATATGTTGCACCACTTCGAAGGAACAAAGTTGGAAATATGAAGAAGGTGAAGAAAACGAGTTGTGGGGCTTTGAAAAAAAAAAAAAAAAAAAAAAAAAAAGAAAATGTACTTTCCACTTGAAACGGTGTCCTTCTCTGCACGTACATGACAAATCTTTTTAAGGTAGGAAGTTGCGAATTAAACCGTGTCCTTGTCCCTTGAGCACGTAGAACAACTTTCCATTAAATGAGATGAAAAAATAACGAAACACTCTATAGGAAAGGATACAAGGTGGATGTGGCACAGTTGGTGCAAGTTTACCAACCGCATTATTGCGTTTGCAGACGTTGGATTAGAGAAGTTTCATCGTAGAGGACGGGTCTACGAACGCGCGTAGCTTTAAATCTCATAGCCGTCGTATTTCTGGCGGGACATTGCACGAGCTTAAAGCTGACCGTCCTTTGAAAATACGTTCGTTACATATTACCTTTCATCTCTATTTGTTTGGATAACGGAGGATTAACCGTATGCCCGAAATACAGTCAATATATACATACATACATACATATATATATATATATTTATTTATTTATTTATTTATAAAAAGTCTTAAATCGTTGAGAATGATTTATTCTAGCCGATCGAAAGTATAGGAACATTGGCGTAATATTAATGGTGGACTGCTAAGGCTATAGACGATATATATGTAAAGAACAAATACTGCCGCGAAGGTAGCCAGAGTGAAAATAGCTGTTTCGTATTCTGAAAAAAAAAAAAAGAAAAACAAGAACAAAATAATACAAACCAATATTAAAGCGCCGAATAAAAATTTACGTCGTATTTTTACATCAAGGTAAATTGAATTCAGAGAAAATGCCTCGTTACGCCTTGTCGAATACGATTCGTTAAATAATTTTCCCAACTCGTCGTCAGGATTCTATTCGTCTCACCCTCGTTATCCTCGTTCTCGTGAGTTTCGGATCGCGCAGGAGAATCCGTTTGCGAATTTGTTGCTTCCATTTCCATGCTCGTAGGAATATCGCTTTTTCTATCGTTTTCATTGTTATCCTCTTCTGCAATTGTTTCGACATTTTCTTTTTATCGTCCGAGTATGTGTATATATATATATATATATATTTTTTTTTTATCATTTCAATATATGTTACAATGTATTTATTATTCATTGTCATGAATATTACGTTTTACTATTTTCCACTTATGCATATTTGCACTTTAAAGACAAGGAAAATAATAATTTCCGCGAGAGTCGCGAACAGAAGAGGTCTGCTGTTACGAATATGGGTATCATATATATATATATATATATATATATATATATATATATATATATATATATATATATATATATAATGCAGAAATAATTTCTCTTATAAGACGATATAATTATCCGGGAACTCTATTCGTTCATTCTTTATAAATCTTTACTCGCGATACGCCTTTACCACGGAATTTCATAATTTAGTAGGAACGTACATTCGCGCGCGCGTGTACGGAACAAAGAGAATCGAAAAAGAATCTTTCAGAGAGAGAGAGAGAGAGAGAGAGGGGGGGGGGTGAGAGAAACGCGATAAAATATATGAAGTTTTACCTCTTCCCCGATGCGTTTTGTACTGTGCCTCCATTGTTATTTATCTTCTTTATACGCTCGACGTAATATCTATCGAGAAATAGCAGACTTCGCAAACTGTATCCAAAGAAATTATAAGAGAGAAAATGTAAATCGTATCCGCAGTTCGGATCTCTCTCCCCTTCCGTTAATTTAATCTCGATCTTCTCCGTCTCATGCATACATAATTATCCGAAAACGAGGCGAATTTACCAAAGGGAGTTTTTACCCTTTGACTATCCTCCTCCACCTCTTCCTCCTTTTCCACCGGTTTTATCTCCAGTTAATTTTCGAACGAAATGCAAACGATCCTTTATATCTTACCCTCTCGCTTTGGCATTTTACAATGAAAACCTCTTGACTTACGAAATAAATTAGAGATAGATTAAGCGCGAATCGTATGAAAAAGTCGAAAATATGATTTCAAACTTTCGTTCTACTTTAACGCGGACTCCACTTTTCTTTTCAAACTTTTTCTTACATTTTTTCCCCGATTGCAACTTTCTGTTCGAATATTCGGTCTCCCTGTAGAAAGTAAAGATATATAATCAGAAAAATATATATATATATATATATATGTATTCTAAGAAGACAAACTTTTCTTACTTGAATATATATTCTAATTCGGATAGGAAAATTTCACTTGTTCTTCGAGGGCTACGATATGTTTCCTGTTCTCTCTCTCTCTCTCTCTCTCTCTCTCTATCTCTTTTCTTTTCCTCTTTTTTTTTGTATCTTTTATTTTTTTCCTTTTTTTAGGATTCCTCCTTCAGTTGCCCTATAAAAGCTTGATTCCCAACGAGAGATGGCAATTCCTACAAATCGTCGATCCCCTCTTCTATCCTATTCCGACGTTTCTTTCCCTTCTTTTTGATTTAAATTATCGTTTTGCCCGACGATATCTTTATCAATGTTTTCGACTTTCGAAAGTTCAGGTTTTGGATTGGGCGAGCCGTTTAAATCGTCCAATTTCTTCCTTTCTAAAAGTATTTTCGAAAGAAACAATACACTATGGACTATTCAACTTTTCGAAAGGCCCATAATATAAATAAGGCAATAACCTTTTTCACGATTCGCACGTTCTCTCGCCCTTAAAAAGGCGTTTCTTCTACAATTGTCCTCTTTCGTACAACCAAAGACAGGCATGTTTCGGTTTACCCTAAGTCCACTTATTTCTTTTCTTTCTTTTTTTTTTTTCTTTATCGTCTACCACTTTCGATCAACCAATGACACCCGAAAAGCTGTAAAATAAATATGACCCTCCCTTTTAAACGTCCACACACACATATATATATATATATTTGTCTCCCGTTTCGATTTTACCGAGATCTACATACGATAGATATGTTAGATTTATGTTAGATTTCTTAGGAATACCAAGAGCGCTCGTTTAGAAAAGTACGACGTGTATCTACTTCGTCGTTTAAAAATCGAATGAAATGAAAAAAAAAAAGGAAACTCGACGATAAGATGCCACCGAAGACGTTTTTTTTTTCGAGTGGCCTTTAAAATCAACATCATTATTTTAGAATCGGATTTTCGCTTCGAAGAGGGTTCTTGTTTTATAAATTTGTACAAATATTAAAAGTAATTAAAATCGGGAAAAGCTTTCGATGTGATCTTAAAAAAAAAAAATAAAACAAAAAGAAAAAGAAAAAAAGAAATCTTTACGAGGCTCAATATTAGCTTATAACTTTTTACTCGATTTCTTTCCGGCACTCCATGAAAACGATTGCATTACTGTTTCAACGTACAATTTCTCTTGGACGAGCAAACGAAAAATTACCTTTTTCATTTGGGATTGATTTTGCGTTACAGTGGGATATTCGAAAAAAATGAAACGTTAAAAGAAAGAATGTACCTTTTCATTCCTATAAAGTATTTTTTTTTTTAATAATCGTTTGATAAAATAAAAAAAAAAAAAATATATAATATCGAATAATAGAACGAAACGAATTAGCATGTATTACGAACGTTCCCGAACGAGTAAGAAATGAACGAACGATTCGTAATATACCACTTTAATAAGTTATTCATACTTCAATCGAAATTGATACTAAACGGCTAACGCCATTGTATATATACGAATGTCTGTGTCTATTTATCGAACGAAATCGAATCTAAACGGACTCGTTTATCACGAAGCTTGGTTACGAAAAACCATCAGTCATTGATTGTCCCAAGCAATGAATTATCTTCTTCGGTTACCACGTCAATTTCGCGGAACGACAGCTCGGAGATTATATTCTAGGTTTTGAGATAAAAATCGTTATGCCTGTTCAGCGTATTTCACGCTTCATTGATTTTCGATTTTCTTTCTCCTATCTCGTGGACGTCTTAAAAATTATTTAAATTTTACGATGACCGTATACGAATGCCCAGTTGCGCGATTTTATGGCGTTAATCTGTCGTTTCGACTGACGATGAACGAAATATATATTATATATTTATAATATATATTATATGTGTGTGTATATATATATATATCACGTGTATATATTTATCGTGTGTTCCTCCTGAAACGTGACTACAAGAAAATCTGCGTTATAAATCGAGACCGAACAAAAGTATATCTAAGGGAAAACAGTCTTAAGTAACGCCCTTGTCCGTAAATGTTTGGTAACGATAAAATTAAAATTCTCGTATCGATGGTAATCTCTCGCAATTAATCTCAACGTACTTACTCGAACTTCGTATTATCTTTGGCTACGTCGACGGGAAAGGGTAATTTTTCCGATCATCGATGAAAATTCTTTGCATTTTCGCCGTGGCACGTTACAATAAATTTGGACATAACTAAGCCAAAAAAAAAAGGGAGAATTTAGATGGAGTTGAATCGAAAGTTAAATTTGTTTATGACGATCTCGACTACGTACGAACGTCGCGAATGGCAACGCTTTGCTTTTGTTAACGTTTAAGTCGTTTATATATCGAGGCAACTAAATAAGAAAAAAAAAAAAAAAAAAAAAAAAAAAAAAAAAAAAAAAAAAAAACGTGATTGATCACGGAGACGAAGAAATCGAGCCGAAAAATCGATTTTTATGATTTTCCGAACGAAAGAAGAGAGAAACAAACGATATCGCTTTTAACGACTTCGAGATACAAATTACGTTTCGTTTCGTTAATACGATATAAAATAATGATACTGCGACGGGGTGCAGAGAGTGTCGCAGAACGGCGTCGCTGCTGCTGCAGCAGCAGCAGCAGCAGCAGCAGCAGCTTCGATATATTATTCAGAGAGCCTCGCACTAAGCTTGATAGTCGACGTAAGATCCCCAAGTTACGCGAGGCCATTGCGATGAACGCAACAAACCCTTCTCCTTCTCTCTACCTATCTCATTTACAAATGATTTATTCATAGTTACGCTTTTAGGTATAATATTTGCAGTAGTAATTGCAGGTGGGATTTTTTATCGATGGTAAGAAAATGGAATAGAAAAAGTTTGATAAATATAAATGGATTCGTTGCGGAAGTCTTCAACGAGAAGAGAAGCGCTAAGAAAATGTGTGAGCGCGCGAAAGAGAGAGCGTGAGAAGCTTTCCTAGAGCTTATTATCTTAAATGCTTCTAATCTTACCGACAAAGATGGATGGGCCTTCTAATTATGCATGCGCATCGAACATTAAAAGACTATTCAAGAGTAATGTCGAGAATGGAGGATGGAAGGAAGCCCGGGCAAAGCTCGGATATGCTACGAGCTCTCGTTCGTTCAAACTGTAATCGATCGACACAGGGAGAAACTAGCGTATCTCTGATACGCGCAAATATTTCGTGCATCGCGAAACGCATCGGTGATTCGTCTGTTATTAAATGCGCGCGCGAGAGAGAGACAGAGAGAGAGAGAGAGAGAGAAGTGGAATAGGAGAGAGTGCAAGAGTATGTTACCGTCCAAGTAAAATTAAGATCCTGACCTTTTGGGAAAAGCTTGGTATACTTAGATGACTTCTAACACGTTAGATATATTAAGTTCGCTAAAGAGGATCCTCCTCCTCCTCCTCCTCCTCCTCCACCTCCACCTCCACCTCCTCCTCCACCTCCTCGAAAGCGGTTGAATTTTCCTCCTCGAGGGAAATAACCTAGAAATTATTAATAAAGTTCATCGCTATGGTGAACCGAGAAACTATAGATAAGATCGGAAAACTGTTTGGTAAAGCTGTAGGAATTGTTGCGTCATAATTAGTGTCCTAATACGGTTGAGAACATAATTAACGTAATTAATATCGGACAGACGCAACCAACCAACCAACCAACCAACCAACCAACCAACCAACCAACGGGCAGGTGCGTGGAGCAGACACATTGCGGTTAGCTGACCGACTGAAACACGGAAGAGAGAGTCTCGACGAACTATCAAAGTTTCCTATACTACCACGGCTTTAACGGTTTTGCGCCGTTCACTTTGTTTGAGATAATTTCGTTGAATCAACGGGACGGGGGACGCGAGAGTCCACCGAGCCAGCGAGTCCTAATTCCTCTTCGCGTCTTTGTCTCGCGATGGGCGCGTCGTCCGTCCAATTACTCGAAGTAATCTTGCGGGAGGAGGAGTGGAGAGGGAAAGGAACGAACGGACGGACGGACGGACGGACGGACGAACAAGTAATTTTCCGGTAATACCTTAGCGATCCTCGTCGCTCTAGAGTGTTATTTCTTGAACGGACGAATGAGCAAAGTCGAGCCAAACGGCCCTTTTACGGACGAGTTATTATATAAGGCGTTGTCCGCGAAGAAAAGATGGTTGGGAGGTGGAGGGAAAGAGATAGAGAGAGAGAGAGAGAGAGAGAGCGGATCGTTATTTTCGTTTCACTCGTAATTAGTTTGTTGATAAAAAAAAAAAAAAAAGAAAGAAAGAAAGAAAGAAGGTGGGCGGGATGGTCGTCGAGGGGCGCGGCAAAAACACGATTTTCATACGCGAGAGATGAATTATATTTTTTGTCGAATCGACCAAAGGGACGAGCCGGCGCCTCCTAGACGCCCGTCCTCGAGAGTAGGCGTACCTAAGTACGTACGTATGTAATCGTAATGCGACGGATGATGATAATCTAAAAGGCTTATCGTTGCTACGCTGGCTCAGCGTAGAAGATACCAAGTTAAATGCACCGAGAACGCTAGATATCCGACGCTAGTGTCCGACGATCCCTCTGACGCAACCCCCATCAACCTTTTTCACCCCCTATCCCCCCATCCCACCCTCACAGCACTCCTAACGGGGCTTCATTTCCTCGGGAAAATTGTTAAAGTAACGACGAGAGCGTCGCGATTACCCTTACAATCCCGACATCCTACGTCGACGTTTCGCGATATCACTTAAGAATTTTCTTTTTCCTGGACATGTTATATCTCTGCGATATTAATTCCCCCTTTTTGATTTATCTCGCTGTATTTTTTTTATTTTCATTTTTCTTTCTTCTTTTTTCTTTCTTCCCCTCCCACGTTCGACCTGCATTCCAACCATTTTGAGAGAGAGAGAGAGAGAGAGAGAGATCCTTTCTTTTTTACGATTAAATCCTATCAACGAATGTCGAAATACAGTATAAATATGTATATACGTCGGAATTGTTTTTTATTTCGCGTATATCCCGCGTCGAATGTCTTTTTAGAAAAATATAACGTTTCATTGTTTCCATTAGTTCGAGTTTCCTACCCTGCACCGATGGGAAAACAGAAGGTCGTATGCTTTGTTTCGACGGTTACGTCAAGGCTCGCTTAATTTCGTTGAAAGAGAAGCAAAAAAAATAAAAAATAATAAAAAATAAAAAAAAAAGAAAAAATAGCAACAAAAGCAACGAAATAAAAGAAGGAATAAAAAACAAAACAAAACAAAACAAAAAACAAAGAGAACGAGGGGAGAGATAGAGAGAGAGAGAGAGAGAGAGAGAGAGAGAAAAAAATTGCGGAACAACGAGAACCGTTTCGTTTTACGTTTCGATTACCGCACCACCGGAGCGGTTTCCGCGTCGATTTAATTTTACGACGCGATCCCAGTACACGCTACTTTCCCACCTATTCCCAAACCGTCCGACGATTTAAAACGAGGAAATCGAAGCGATACACGCTAAGGCCTTTCGCAGACTCTTTCCTTTCTTTCGAATTCGTTCGATCGAGATTCTCCTCTCCTTTTCTCTCCTTTTCATACCATCCTTCGATTCAATCTCCCTTGTTTCGAACGTTAACGCTAAAGAGAATACGACTCCATCGTTGATAACGCATTAATGTAACATTTCATTTATCGACTTTAGTTGAAGGAAATCAAACGCGCGCGAATCGAAGCACGTATCAAATACGAACGAACGAACGAACGAACGATTATTTCGAACGTTTGTGAAAATAAAAGAAAACGAGAGAGAGAGAGAGAGAGAGAGAGAGAGAGAGAGAGAAGAAAAAAAAGTAAATAAGCAAGGAAAAGTATTCCAAGATAACACGTTCGCCCGTAGCTTAATGAACAAATTCAAGGAGTCATTTGGCATCGCGGCCGGTAGAAAGAAAATCGTCTCGGCCCGTTTTTCGTTTATCGAGCGAGTACGAAAGTTACCTTATAAATGACTCTTATCTCATAAACGACCCTTCCCGAAGTAGCCCGAAAATGAGAGCCGTTCCATCGTAATTACCGAAAAATCCTATTTTTCTGTCGGTTCCATTTTAACAATAAGAAAATGGATCGGCTCTCGTTGTTCCCATTCGTACTTTGCCGATATATAATCAAGCTATCCTTTCCTTTCCTCTTCCAAATATCGATGAAACCTTCGTTCATTCCGTTTCTTTAAACGTAGATATCTCCTTGACCCAATTACGATTGACATATTACGTATAGCAGCAACATCTTATAACGCGATAAATTATCAAACTATAAAGAAATTGTCGGTTATAAATAAAAGGAAAAAAAAAAAGAACGATCTCGCGCCTTTTTTCTAATTTATAGATTAGAGTGGAGGTAGTCACAGAAATAGATAATCCATACGACGGTCTATAAATACGCGCGAATCGATATATAACACTCGTTTTATTCTTTTATAAGGTAGTAGGCGTACGTAAGTATACATACCGCATAATCTTGTTTTTCTTGTTTAATTTGCTCTCTCTCTCTCTCTCTCTCTCTCTCTCTCTCTCTCTCTCTCTCTCTCTGTCTCTCTCTCTCTCTTGCAGCGGGTGTACCGTTGTTTATTTCAACTTTAACACGATGCGTAAACGTAAATGTATAAATGAATTAATTCTAATCTTTCTAACGCGAGCGAGATGTTAATGATTGCTCTGGATCGGCACATTTTCCAAATAAAGTTCTGTAAAATTTGCCTTTACATTCGTTTACCTTCAAACATTTTCTTCGTTCGTATGCAACCATCAGAAAAACGAAAAATAAAAAATAAAAAAAAGAAATAAAAAGGGGGGGGGGAAAAAAAAAAGAAAAAACGAAACGAAAAACAGGCGCACGGGGAACATCGAGAGGAGTTTACGCGAATGCGGTAGAGTTCGCGGAGGGGAAAATTGAAACGAGCTACCGTTTATTGTTAAAACTTGGCGTCTATTCGTTTGTTCGGACTTAATTGAAAATGAAATTATTTATCATCTCTTTTTTCTTTCTCCTTTTTTTTTTCTTTTTCCACGCGATAGCCAACTTGCGAAAGGCCTTTGGAAGTTCTCGCGAGTACTCTCTATTTGGTCACGTTACGGCATTTAAGCTGACGTTGCCGTTCGTACCGCCAGTAATCGTTGAAAGAATGCCTTTCGAACAAAAGAAAAACGTAATCCGCATTGAGTTGTAGAAAGAAAGAGAGAGAGAGAGAGAGAGAGAGAGAGAGAGAGAGAGAGCAAAAAATTACCTGAAACGAGCTTGGATTAATCGAGAATACTATAATCTTACGTTTATCACGAACGAAATGAACGAAATTTCTCGTGCTTTAAGATCTCTCAAAATCTAACCAACGCTTATTTCTCTGCGTAGACGGCACAATAATAACAATTGATGCAACGTGTAAGTAATTATATTCTAAACAAACGACACGTAGCTTCTTCTTTCTCTCTATTTCTTTTTTTTTTTATTTTTTTTTCCCCCGTTCAAAGAGAGACCCGTTTTGTATCAAAAAAGGAAGAGAGAGAGAGAGAGAGAGAGAAGGGGTAAAAGGGTAGAAGGATAAAAGAGAGGTATAATCGAAAATGAAACGTGCTTTTGAGGGAGGAGTGGGAGTGGGAGTGGGAGGGGAGGGGAGAGGAGGGGAGAGCGGGATAAAATGTGAAAGTTACGAGAGGTAGCTTATAAACTTTTGATATTCATATCGACTCACCTTGAAATTCTTTTCGTGCCGCGCTGACCGAAGTTACGATGTTCGCCACGTGTCCCAGTACCGTGGCGAATAAGAGCAGGCCAAAAAGGAGCTGTGCTATTACGAAGAGATACTCGCCCTTGCTTCTTGGCCTAGAAAAAGTCACGCACATACACTGGGGGGAGGGTGGTGATGAGGGATGAGGGGGTCTCTTGTTCGCGACGCTCGCTCGACGCGCGGAGGGTCGGGTCGGGTCGGGTCGGGTCGACGCACGAAAAAAAAGAAAGGGGAAAAAAAATACGTCGGATTGATCTTTTCTCTATCTTTCTCTCTCCCTCTCTCTCTCTCTCTCTCTCTCTCTCTCTATCTCTCTCGCAAAATGTTTATCGTTCGTTACCTGGGTAAATCGCCGATGGTGGTCAGTGCCAAGGTGCACCAATAGTAACTTTGTAGATACTGCTTTACAACGTCCGCGGTTTCGGAGTCGTTGAATACCCAATTTTTACTTCCGAAACCGTTGTTCTTATAAATAATGTGATAGAGGCACCCGTTCCAGTGAAAGATCACCAGCAAATAATGTATCAAGGATGTCGAACGAAATAAATTTGGATAGTTCGTGTGTCGCTCGGTCCTGTCCATGAACGCCCAGAACCTGTGCAACCGATCGAACGAGATACCGAGTCACAATAATCGAATGGACCTTGGCTACACCTGATCCGAAGCGGGGAATTGATCGTTTGGAGGACTTTGTAAAAAAAAAAAAAAACAAATAAAAAGAAGAAGAAGAAGAAGGCAAAGAACATTCGAACGATAACGGTACGATAATAAGGGAAGTAGGAATGGACTCACCGGTAAATTTTAACGAGTCTAAAACTTCGCAGCATACTGTTGAATCCTATAGATAAGTATAAAAAGTCGAGGGGCAGCAGGCACAGAATGTCTATGTAAAACGTAGTGCTGTTCGTGTAATGATTCCGAAGTTTCGTGGCGTCGGTTTGTAAAACGCCGTCCTCCAAATATCCCGTACGAATATGAAAGATTATATCCAGGACGTATAAAAAATCCGAGAAATAGTCCAGGCAGAACCAAACCCAATAAGTTTCGCCTAAGCGTAGAAAGGAAGCGAAAGATTCAAACTCCTTCCGGCGAGAGTTCGGATCGATAAGTCGAGCGCGAGCTCGTGATAACGATCGCTTTTTATTTTATTTTTTTCTTTTCTTTTTTTTTTTTTTTTTTTTTTTTTTTATTTTATTTTTTACTAGTCAAAATATAGATAGTATAGTCTAAAAGATAGAGATAAGAGTAGGTTTTCACTGACCGTTGATCTCCTGGAAGGCAAACCTATAGATGATGACCCAAAAGTTGTAAAGGAAGGCGAGAGAGACCACCATCGACCAATAATAACAAAGTCGTCCCGCGGGATCGAATATGAAGGACCAGTTTGGAGCTCCCGTACGGAAACCTTTCGTTCCAGCTTGACCGGGAAAACCTCTGCTACCGCGTTGTTGTTGCTGCTGCTGGGCCGTATATCTCCTAACGAAAACGGACAACGTATAAGGATAATGATTAGCGTATCGCGCGTAATCGATTGTGGGACGAAGAATTTAACGCGCGGGCTGTCGACGAATAACGACTCACGTTTCGGTGCCGTTGCAGCTTGCGTTACTGAGATGGTTGATGGAGGCCGGCGTGTGAAGATGCGAGTGATCGCGCGACGGGGTAGCACCGACCGCGTACGGCAACTTTATCCTACCCCTCTGCTGGTCCCTCCTCCTCGGCTTACGACTGAGATCCAATTCGCTCGCTCCGCGGTTCACGTAAGCTCCCTGAAGCGAGTCGCGCGACGAGCCAAAGTATCGCTGCGACACAGAGTATACCTGCACGAAGCACTAAGCTGCTACTCGCGAGAACAAGCCCGACGAACGCGTCTCTATTATCGATTATCTTTTAATACTCGCCAGATTTATCGGCTCGCGCCGATTAGATCTTTCGTTTCATTTTCTATACGAGAAAAAAAAAGAAAGAAAGAAAGAAAGAAAGACGGTAGAGAATTCCGCAAAAGAAAAAAAAGAAAAAAGAAAGTTAAGCGACAAGATACGCCCTTAGAGCCCGCTTATCCTCGGGCGCAGGAGCTCGGCAAAAGTATTCGCGAAACGGCGAATATTTAACACACCGAGATATAAACGAACCTGCTGAACCTGTTGTTGATAGTAGTGATGCGTCGGCGTGTGTCGGCCCATGAATTTGCTGCTAACGAGATCCAGGAGGCTTTGTCTCGAGTGCAGAACGCCCCTGGAGACGCTCTCCGCGCTCTTCGCGCTCTTCGTGTCATCCTCCCTCTCTCTCGCGAGCACCGATCTCCCTCCTCTTCTTCCTCCTGGCGTCTCAACGATACCACCGTCCCTGTGTTTATCGACGACGTCGTACCCTAACGCGGACGCGGAACCGCAACTTAGACGGTCGATCGCTCCGCCGGCCGTCGATGCGATAACGCCTGAAAATTTTCGTTACACTCGTCAAACTCCTCGCCATTTTACGGACGTTTACGGATCCTTACGTCTATTCGCAAATTTCTCTATGGTTCTCGAGTCGCGATATACGTACCTCCCCCCCCCCCATCCAACCATGCACTTCTTTCGCCACTCTCGGCTAAAAAAAAAAAAAAAAAAAAGAAAAAAGAAACGAAAAAAGAAAAGGAAATACGGAAATAGTCCACGACGAATAATCTTTGACGCGTTAAAGTTGTAACCTTTTGAACGCTGTACATTTCGTGACTACGTTCTTATATCTATGCAAAGCGTTTAACACCGGAACTCCATTCGAACCGACGCTCGAAACTCAGGATATATCCCTGTCGTGATCCGTTGAATGTAAATCTCTTTTTCCATTCCTTTTCTTTTCTTCTCTTTTTCTTTTTTTTTTTTTTTTATCGTAAAAAGAAACATCTTCGAATCGACTTCGAACTTTGACGGAAGTTGTACGTTCCGTCGGAAATCAAAGGGGAAAATCTCTCTGGATGCGTATGAGATTTCATCCATCTCCCGAGTTCTCGCGTCAAGATAAAAATTGACCATGACGAGTACTTAAGGGTTGTAAAGTACTTAGACAGGTAGAAGGCGGTATCGCGAGTCGTGGCAAACAGTTCCGGGGCGAACAGGTATGAAGGATCGGTCGCGTTGGAAATTGGATTTTATAGAATAGTTTAAACGTGACGATGAACGCGTCGCTATTCGTCTCTCTCTCTCTCTCTCTCTCTCTCTCCCTTTCTCTCTCTCGGTAGATAAGTCGGTTTAACTTAGCCAGAATTCACATGGGAAGCAAGTATATCCGAATGTAACTTACGTCTTATGCATCGTTCTTACCCGTCTACCGTAGTATATGAGTGTACAGTGTGTATATATATATATATATACATATATATATATATATATATATATATATATATATATATATATATATACACACTATAAACCCATGTACATGTCAAGCCGGAGATCGAGCGAATTGCCGAGAGAGAGAGAGAGAGAGAAAAACGAAAGAGAGAGGAGGAGAGTTTCGAAAGTATGCGAAAGGTGCTTAGGAACGCTTTGAATTTCATAGCGTTGGAAAGGACCTAAACCGACAAACACGTTCGTCGCTCGAAGTCTCGTCTCACGCTTCGTTCGTTCCTGGCCACGAATTTTTTTGCGAGCTTGTCAAAGGCGCCGGCTCGCGTTCCATTTTGTCTCTCGCGTAGATCCGATTAATCGGCGATGCGTTTGCATTCCTTCTCTTTTTATTTCATTTTCCTTTCTCTCCTCATTCCTTTTTCTCTTTTTCCTTACTTCCTTGAAAATGTTTTCACGCTTACGACGACGCTCGTCGTTCAACGATGATTAAATATTCAATGAAATCGAATCTAACGGCGCAAACACAATTTGTCCGGTATCGAACATCGCCAACGTAATCCCGATCGAAAGCTACAGGTTGGGATTGACGCTCTGACGTCATTGCATAAATTGCAGCTCGTATATCACCACGAAACTGTAACCCGCACAAAGCTTGCCTACCTAGCAAGATGCGCGCAAGCTCGAAGTGACGCACGAGCCAAACGTTTTGTAACGATTAAAGGTTCGTCGACGCACATTTAACGTGGCAATCGCGTTATCGTTGTTGAACGCTTCGAGAATCGATGCGCGTACATTATATTTATATACTCTGGCTCGCTTAAGTTGTTTCAATCTCTTTACGCGAATGCAATGAACGGGGACAATATTTTAATACGACGGATTGCTTATCGGTAAGTATTTACGAGAAAGAAAGAAAGAAAAAAATATATATATACGTGGAAACAAAAAGTCAATTACTCGGAAACTTCGAAACAGAAGGGAAAAAAAAGAAAAAAAAAAAAAGAACGAGCACGACTAGGATCCTCGCGTCCTATTTACGAAATGGCAGGACGCTCGACGGAATAAAAAGCTTTTCTATTTCGAACGAAATCCAGTCTATCTCCTAAAAGCAGTACCTTTTTCTTAAGAGTATTAAGACGCCGGTATTAAGTCCATGAGATTTTTTCATCAATAAAGTGACTCGCGTCCTCTTTCGAGTTGCAGGTTCTATTTTTTTTTTTATTTTTATTATTTTTTTTTTTTTTTTTTATTTTTTTAATCCTACTTCATCGATCCCATCGGAAATGTGCGTCGCGCGCGCCTCAAACGTTGACAAGCACTTTTTAATTATTTGCTCGTTTAGAATATATCGTTAAAATATACATACGGCTTGTTGTTGAACGCTGACTAAATGATGCCAAAGTGACACAGAGAGATATTTGCACGTCAAAATGAATGATATTCGATATTAAAATTACTTAATAATAAACGCACGTTGTACGTATAGCTCGCGGGGGTATATTGGATGCGTTGAAAAATTAAAAAAAAAAAAAATTAATAATAATAAAAAAAGAAAATTAAAAAACAAGAATAAAAATTCATGTTACGTTGTTGGAATACAAGCCGAAAGCTGTATCGCCAACGGTATACGGATGGTGAGTCAAGGAAGGTAATACGAATGTAAACGAATACACCGTGGAACAATGAAAATTTGTGGACAGGTGAGGTCGTAAAACGTTTAAAAGCGGCGGTATAACTCGAATTTATTTGCACCGAGTATAATGAAACTGTAAACGTGGGGCGAGTCATGCAAATCATTGAATAGCCTCGTAAATATCGGCATACATACTAAATGCGTGTATGTATATATATATATATATATATATATATATATATATATATATATATATAGATTTCGAACGAATGCTATTCGATTTTGGTTTATCTAATCTATTTTCGAATTTGTATTGTCAGCGTTTTACGGAGTAGAACCACCGTATCGACGAGTCCAGACGTCGTCTCTGTCACGGAACATCCTTACGAGTCTTTGATTTTATCAGAGTTTATGTATGTACATACGTCGATACGTTAGAATCGTTTATGGCTTGTCAGAAATGTGGGCTAACGACGATAGAAGGACTTTAATTGCAACGCGTATAGGTTACTCTCTGTCTCTCTCCCTCCCTCTCTCTCTCTCTCTCTCTCTCTCTCTCTCTCTGTGTCTCTCCAGAGAAAAAATATCGATTATATCTTGTAAAGGAAACGTAACTAGACGGATGAGACCGGAAGGAAGGTATAAAACTTTCATCTCGCGATATTTGAGAAACCACGAAAGAAAGTAGATTAGACAGGATAAGGAATATTATTTTTCAATTTCATTCGGGATAAAAGTCTGCTATTTTCGCAGACATCGGCTTAAAAATGAAATTTTCTCGTCGCTCTTACGGGCGAGTATTTCTAGAAGCGAGAGTTATATTCTTGGGAACGAACGATCGCACTATTTCGATACGAATGTTGAACGAGGATGAATCTAAGAACGCGTGAAATAGGATACTTACACGTTGAATAATTACGTTTAGCACGGATCTATATGTGTCCCTTTTCTTCTTCCATCTTTCATCTTTCATCCTTTTCTAACGATAAGTAGATTCGAACGATTTACCGATCGTACTGCAGAAAAATGGATAGAGAGAGAGAGAGAGAGAGAGAGAGAGAGAGACGTAGAGAAAACGATGATTCGAGGACGATCCAAAGAAAGAATATCTGTTTTTTGGGACGGGGGAGGGGGAGGAGAGAGGAGATTACCTAAACGTCCTTTCATTTTTCCTCCGAAAGAGGAACAGAAAAATCACGGCAAATTTTTTTGCCTGAGATGATAAGAGAGGAAGGACAAGGGAGGGAGTTTCTCTCTCTCTCTCTCTCTCTCTCTCTCTCTCTCATCCTAGAAAAACACGAGCGTTCTTTTATTCGTTCATTGTTTCCACGAATAGCGAACAATATGTTGGTTTACGGACCGATCGCTTCTCACAGTCCTTTTTACCATACCATTCGTCTATACGTATACGTACGACCGTTTATCCGTACTCATTCTTTGTGGTTGTCAATGAAAAAAAAAAAAAAAAAAAAAAAAAAAACAAAAAAAAAGGAATGAAAGAAAGAAAAAAAAAGAAACTTGTGACGCTAAATTGCAAAGGTAGGTAAATTTACTGAAAGAGGAAAAGAGAGAGAGAGAGAGAGAGAGAGAGAGAGAGAGAGAGAGAGAGAGAAGAAACGTTACATAGCGTAGCTCCTCGCATCTATCTTCGCATTTAAAAGCAAAGGGAGGAGTAAAGCTTTTATAGAGGAAACTTACTCATCAAATCGATATCTCATGCCGTTCGAGAAGGTACTATTATGGATAACGGATGTCGACTATTCTGAAAATAATTGCACTATTACCGGGCTTATTCGCACATCCCTCGCTTCACCTTACGGCGCGGCGATGGTAGCAGGCAAACAGCCCTTGAAAAAATACCTTCCAATCTCTTCCTATTCTCGCAAACGTCTCATTTGATTTCAACTATCGAACGTGCGCTTTCGATCCTTTGTTCTCGATGCAAAAAAAAAAAAAAAAGAAAAGAAAAAACAAGTACAAAGACGTGTCTTTTACAAATAAACCTTCATTCCTCCCTTTAATCCACGTACGGACGATAGGAAATAAGAGAACGAGAACGAGACCGTTACCGTTACTAGACCGGCTATTATGCAAAAGTATTATTTTATTATCTCGAAATCGTCGTGTAGTAGCGCAAGCACTTCTATCGGGGAAATTTTTCGGAAAATATGGGGAATGCATGATCTCAATATCCAAAGAGAAGTCGAAAGGAAAGCAACTCGTAGTACCGTCTCTCGAAAGTTGTATAAACGAATAAATCGCACGAGATCGAAGGAGTTTACCTCTCCTCCTCCTCCTCCTCCTCCTCCTCCTCCTCCTCCTCCTCCTCCTCCTCCTCTTCCTCAACGGTAGTCGTGATAACGTAGGAAAGTTCGCGCACAAGAGCGTAGTCCTTTACTCGTGACGACTACGACACGACTACGAAGCTCCGATCGTTGTCTGTGCGATCGAGCAAACTAAACAATTTCTGGATAAACTTTCGACGAGAAAGTTTAAGGCGCGGGGAGGTTGCGGTGATGGTTTTGCGGAAAGGAACGAGGGGTTTGGGAGGAGTTGGTTGGGGAGGGGGGGGGGGTCGGGGTGATCGCAACGCCAACCGGCTGCGCCAACGAATTTTCGCAAGAAAGAAACGCACAACTTCATTTTTCCGTTCGAAACTTAACGAGGTAGAAAACGCGATAAATAAAGAGACGCGTAGAAGGAGGGAAATAAGTTTTTTCTTTCTTTCTTTTTTTATTCTTTTTTTTTTCCCCAAGTGCCGCCAAGTATTATAAACCATACCGAAGATATTCTCCAGTTTGTCCTGGGATTACACGCGAGTTTTCCACTCGATCGTGTCCTCGCCTATTTCCTTCCAACGTTTAGAATCTTCTTCTTCTTCTTCTTCTTCTTCTCCTTCTTCTCCTTCTCCTTCTTCTTCTTCTGCCGACATAAGCGATAGTCTCAAGGTTTCCTTTTATTAACGTAGCGCACTCTTGACGTCTTCATCGAGATACTGCCCCTCCGTCCCGTCGCTAGCTCGCATATAGCTTCTCTCTCTCTCTCTCTCCCTCTCCCAATCGATCGTCACCAACGCGATCTTTTCGTCGTTTTCGATTAATTGTTTCTTAACGGCGTTAGAAAGGAAAGAAAAAAAAAAAAGACAAAAGAACCTAAAAAACGACGTCGCTCTCACTCGCTAATTTGCCCGTCGACGTTGAAGAGAAACATCCTTCCTTCTCCCCCGCCTCCCCTCCCCCCTCCTTCGGCCTTCTTCATCCCTTAGGTTCTTTCTCATAGGAGAGAGACGACGATTTGCAATTACGCACGGAAATCTAGTCGATTATGCGACGTCAGGTGCTAAGCTAGTTTGCTCCTCTTGACTCGTTGGTTTTGGCGTCACGGTTAGCCCTTTCTAAACAATTTCTACCAGGGCGAAGCTAACCCAAGCTAACGCTTCAACTTTGTCGTTAACGAATTATGTTGAAATTACCGTGTCGGAACGAACCAAAGTTAGGCTTTCCGTGAATTAATAATTAACGAACAGTTCGCGCGTACGGTAGAACGCCTAAGTACCCATTTTTCGGTATTTCCGATATTTCAATCCTCTTCCTCGTATTTAAGAATATCGCGAGGGGAATTTTCCTTTCTTGATTCGAAAAAAAAAAGGAAGAAAAGGAAAGGAATATTTTACTCGCTCGCCGTCAAATCTTTCAAAGAACTTTTCAAAGCGTTTTAAAAGAACGCAAAATGAAATTGTACTCGACGTTCGTTCAGGCCATGTAATTCAGTAATTTAAGATGGTGCGATAAGGATAAACAAGAAGATCCCGTCGAATAGCGCGCTCCGCTAAAATAAAATTATTCTCGCGGGGAAAGTGTTTCATCGTTGAGGCGCGCGATATTGCCTCGGAGATGTTAAAAAGAGAAAGAAAAAGAACGAAGAAAAGGAGGAAAGTCAAGAAAGAAGGAAGATAAATGAACAACCGTCCATGAGCGATGGGAGAACTCGAAGGCATCAAGTTGATGAACCAAACGTACTCTCGGTAAACTGCATACGTAACGCACTTAAACAAAGCCGAATACACGTGGATTCGATCCCATGAGATGTATATATAGCGTGTACATACATATAATAGCAGAGAGGTAACCGTGTCCCCTTGTTACACGTTCCCACTAATACCGAAACTCCCGACGATGTCGACGTTCTCAAATATAAATATTTGTTCGTGTCTCGTGAACCACAACGATTCGTGACATTGTCGATGTTACGTATGTACGTAGGAATGCGCCCTCCTATTCTCTCGATACATCAAAACGCATTCGTAATTGGATTCGACCCGGGGAAACAGTTTTAACTTACTTTAAATCCTAAAGGTTCGTTGACTCTAGAAATTTGCTTTTCGTGAGATCAAATTTGTATTAACTCGTTGGAAAAGTTTGCGGGGATTCTCTCGCGTCGAGTACAAAGAGAGAGATTTAACGATGCAACGATGATACTACCTCCCAAAAGTTCTTAACCTTTTTCCGGAAGGGTTTCTCTGTTCGAGCTCGCGTTTGTCCTTTGCTCTGATTAGGCTCTTGGAATACCGCTGGAAGCGGTATGTTTGGTAACGCTGCAATAACACGTTTAAAGGATCCTTGGTTACGAACGCGTCTATCTCATCGTCGTTGTCGTCTCGGTGGTAACCTCCTCCTCCTCCTCCTCCAACGACGACGACGACAACGACGACAACGACGACGAGCACACATATTTTCGGATTAAACGTTTCGGGGGCGTTAGTTGGGGCGCGGCCAATGCATAAATTACCACCGTTATCGTTGGCAAAGATCCGATTCGCACGCTAGAACTCGTAATGGCATAAACGAAATAGCTTATCTGATTATAAAACGACGAGTCACCCACAGCAGGCAAACCAAACAGCAGCAGCAGAAGCAGCAGCAGCAGCAGCGGCAGCAGGGCTCGTAATTGTCCTACCCACAAGGGTCTATGACTCGTCCTATTTATCCCGTTTTATCGCGACGTTTCTTCCTTTTCACGTGTATCCCTCTCTTTGTCTCCTGGATATCGCGCGACGTTGACTCCGATGAAAATCGTCTTATTTATACGTTACCTTTATGCATTGCGTGGAATTAACAACTAACGCGCGCGCGCGCGCGTATATATATGTATATTTACAAAACGCAGATACGTTTTTTTACCTCTCCAGAATGTTTTCCCTCTGTAAATATAACCAGCTCCGCATTCTTAATAACATAATTTCATTATTATTTCCATGTTCCCGTTTTATTAATATCTCTTTACGATCGTATTTACATCGAAATTTCCCTTGTTTACCAAGTAATGCATGAAAATAACAGAATAAACCGGCGACGACTGGGAGGGGGGGGGGGTATCTACATATTTATGTACGTAAGTTTCCAGAATACGGATGAAAAAGGATAATTAATGGCAAGGAAGAAGCGCAATTAGCAAACTGCGCCATTATTTTGTCTCGTCGAGGATAGGCACGCAATAGGGTAATTGTTAATAGCATGGTATATGACATATTAAACGCTCGGGGTGGGTGGGGGGGGAGGGGTTATATAGAGAGATATAAATATGGGGTTTTATCGATACGACAACGTGGATGTTATTTTTTTTTTTTCGCGCGTTTCATCATTTTTATCAAAGAACTTTAGGTAAAATGCCGTGGGCGAGAGTCGATCGTATAACGATATTACGAGAATGATTTGCGGTGGCGCTATCGTATGATAGCTCGTGAAACTGGGAGAACCATTATTGAGAAATATTATGAAACGTAAATTTTCCTCCATTTCTCTGCGATCCGATGCAGAGATTACGCTCGTAAAGGTGGGACACGTTATATATTTAATTGAATGATACGCGTATTAAAAGTAAGCCCTTTTATGAAACTAACGATTGGCTTCTTGATCTCGTAGATGTTTCGTCCTTTTATTATTTTTCGAGGAGTTCAATTTTTCTCATCCTACCCTTGTCGTCCTCGTTAAATTCGTACGAATTCATATTCTTGGTAGAGATCGATCGATATAACAAAGCAAAACCGAATAAAACAGGCTTCCAGAGAGAGAGAGAGAGAGAGAGAGAGAGAGAGAGAGAGAGAGAGAGAGAGATAGGTATATCAATAAGTACAACCACGACGAAGGTGATATTATAGTACGTAGTTTAGCGGATCGACTAAACGATAATTCGAGCCGATAGACGAGTCGACCTCGAGGGATATTGACCTTACAGGCCGCAAAGGGCCGAGTAATTGTTGAGGTTAATTCCTGTTTGTGCCATTCGCCGCAATTTAACCTCCGTCAAACTATCGCAACCTCGATCCCCTCTTAACCGTAACCATTCGCGATACATCGAACCATCCTTCCTCCCTCCTTAAATACCCTTGCGCTCGCTAATTTAGGTTCCCTAGTAAAGGGCGCGAACCTTTCGCGTATTCGTGTGTAAAATAGGGACAACTTTAATCCCTTCGTGACTCTCTATCGTAACTTTATTGGTATATGTATATATATGTATACACACACACACACACACACACACCTATCGTTAAGGTGGTTAATCCGACCCCGGACGCTTCTCTTCCTATCGTCAACAACGACAACCGATCCTTCTCGAAACGTCCATTAATGAATGCGTGAATGCTCGCGCTGATTTAATCGACGACGAAACGTAAAGCGACAAGGTTTCGTCGAGAACTTAAATACAAATAGTCTCGTAGAAAAGCGTCAGCGTTATCCTCCTTCGTCGTTCGAATCTCTTCCGCTCGTCGTAGGGACTATTACAGTTTCAACCGAGAGACATACCGATGTTTGTTCGCACGTTACACGCCAAAGTTCCGATCCAACGTTCTCCCCACCCCACCCCCTCCTCCACCCACTCCCGCTATACACTCGCCGCCCTCGAATGTTGTCTCTTCTCTTTACATCGTAACTCTTTTGTAAACTCTGTGGTTGCGTTAGCGTCACCGAGTGCTTAAAGCTTCAACAGTTTCTACACTCGCCTGTATGCCGCCGCCGTGAATATCGCCCACTACCCCACCCCTCCCCTCCCCCCTTCTCCCAACGCGTCCCCGTGTACCTCGCGACCAACGCCATTCTCTCTTTTAATCCCCTTTACGCCTTTGTTTTTTCCTCGTCGCGACTATTTTTTTCCTCTTTTCTTTTCCCTCCCTTTTCTTTTCCGTTCGTTCTCCATCTCCGTGGAGATCGAATTTTCCCGTTTCATCCTGGTTTTATAACCCACGACCGTAAATAACCGCGAAACAATTTCGATCCCTTCCCTTTCCCTTTGACAAAAATTATCGAACCTCCAATTAATATGTTAACATATATGATCTTTTCTTCTAACGTTCGCCAACGTCGTTATTTTCTATGGAGGACAAAAGAAAAAGGAACAACGACAAAGGAAAAAGGAGGAAAAAAGAGAGAATGAAAAAAAAAAAATGAAAAGAAAGTTTCGATCCCAAAGTAAGTCTCGCGTGTAACGTATACAGTTATGTCGGTAATGTTACGAATGCTATTTGTGGCATAGTGCCAATTTCTCTATATATTCGTAGGTAAATTTATACAAACGAGCTCCTAGCAAAAAGACCCTCTCTAGCCCTAGAGCCCTTTTGGACACTCCTCGTTCTCTATTATCCATACTCTTTTTCGCTTAATATAGCCCCGCAAAAGTTGCCCTTTACTATTTCCGTAAGGCCAATTAATTGGACAACCTTGTTCGTTATTCGCCAAGCGCAAGAGAGTTCACAGCTTGGCGATATAATAACATTTTGAAATAAAAATTACGCGAATGATACTACTACGCGTTTGCAAGGTCGCGGCTATTTTTAGGCCATCCCTTAAGATATCGATTCGAACTCGATACGATATTTTGTACAGGCGACGTTTAGCTCGAGATAGGTAGACTCTATTATACATCGCGTTGCATATATATATATATATATATATATATATAAACTCGTCTTTCGGGAATAGATTTTCCTGAACAAAGGCAAAAGGGGAATATAAAGGCGCGTTTACATCTTCGATGTCTACTAGATATTAATTTCAAAGGCAGGTTTGTACGCGCGCGGAGAAAATAAATCGGCTTTCAGGAGCAGAGCCGTACGAGAGACGACGATAACAGGGTCCACTGTTAAAGGTAGTTGCGTTTATAACGAAGGGATCTTCGTAACTGTATTCAATATCCTAAAGTAATAGAGGCACTCGTGTATTGATTTCTATTTCTCTCTCTCTCTCTCTCTCTCTCTCTCTCTCTCTCCCTCGATCCTATTTCTTTCTCCTTCCCTCTCTTCTCGCAACAAACCATGCCACAATATCGACGAGGTCGCAATGAGAAAGCCGTTTTAAGAAAGGGAGAAAAGTGAAGGGTAGAGCGAAAAAGAAGGTGATTTCTGTTTGCGTTGTAGAAAATTGAGTACACGGCTCGACGGATCGTTGGTATGATTCGCGAATCATAAAACGCGCCTGTCTTACCACCCACGACCTTTTCCACTTCTCTACTCTTCTACGACTCCAATTAACGATCATTCAAATTCCCTTAAATTATTTTTAGGCCAGTCCAAAGCCAAGAATCGATTTTTTTCAAAGTACTCTCATTTCGACAATCGATCAATCATTTTGTCGTGATTTATGACTTCGAAATAATAAAAAAAAAAAAAAAAAAAAAGAAAAAAAGAAAATAAATGATTAATGAATTGTCATTTTTCACGATCTTTAAGCGTCGTGGTATACGGTGTCGTATTAAAATTGGATCCTCAGAATTTATGTTTAGTCACGACTTGTCTTATAAATTAGAAGGATAATATCCGAGGAATCAATACGGATTATTTGAATACCCGACGCAAAGGGAATATGGATAGTATTTACGAAAATCAAGAGAGAGAGAGAGAGAGAGAGAGAGAGAAGGGGAGGGGGGATAAAAAGGAGAAAAGATACAAAGGGAAGAAAGGAAACAAAAAAAGGGAGAGGAAGAAAAACTTGGAGGCAGGGTTCGAATTTCTTGAGAGATTATACCTGGCAATTTTCAAGCAAAAGTCATTAATTAGCGTCCGATAAATTTCCTCTCGCATGAAGTGTATTATGGCGCGATCAATTTACATAGGTAGAATTTACATAGGTATGCGGAGATAACGAGGTCTTTTGCCATCGTCGAAATAACGTCAAAGGAAAATACCGACGAGCGCGATAATATTCAACGATCCCACGAAATTTTTTCTCCAATGGTATGAAAAATATATAAGTAGATTAATCGGTCTCGGTTTCTTCCCCCCCCCCACCCCACCCCACCCCCACCATCGATAATAAACCCTCCGATATACTTTATTAGTCGTCTAATGGACATTTACAATCCGACACCTTTGAAATATATACGCGTAACTCGATCGGAATTTCGATGTACACGGGTGAAACGATCGCGGAAGAAGTTATCGCTCGATCGATAAACGATATCGAATCCGAAACGATCGCCTGATCCGGCGTTTCGAAACATTTGAAATTCTCCAAAAGATAGCGCAATTCGACGACTCGTTCCTATAGTATGCTTTGTTAAAGCTCAAACCCGAAAATGAATTCGACCGAATGCTCGATTGAGGTTTAGACCGCGCGATAAATCTTGAAAGGATGGATCGCAACGTTTTCCTGCCCGCGTTAGATCTTCAACCGTGAAAACCTTCGACCGATCAATCCGTTCTATTTCGGAATGCGTCGGAAATAACTTTGTTCGCTCCGAAACGATGGGTATATAGGATCGATCGATCGATCGATCGATCGATACATACATACATACATACATACATACATATATAGACATATAGCTCGATCGACCGATCGATCTATCGATCGGTTTTTGTCGATCGCGTTAACTCTCTGGTGATTCCTCGCATCGAACGCGTCGTTAATCGTAACGACTGGACCGAATCGATAACGGGTTCGTTAGTAAGCTCTCCCATTTCGATTATAGGCTATCTAATGCCCCTTGTTAACGTTGTTAATCCGGTCATTCTGCATTCCGATCGGGGAATCCCC
The DNA here is from genome assembly GCA_911387685.1 of Dolichovespula media. Taxonomy (NCBI): domain Eukaryota; kingdom Metazoa; phylum Arthropoda; class Insecta; order Hymenoptera; family Vespidae; genus Dolichovespula; species Dolichovespula media. The sequence continues at coordinate 8,831,762 of OU426862.1, forward strand.
ACGCATGGCGGCACCAACGAAGAGTGCAAACATCCGTTCTTGTCTAACGGCGATCGTGAAATCAAGTCGTATTTGTCCAGAGTTATATACTATATGTGGTACAATCATTTTGAAATCGATCATTTTTCGATTTCGCGGTAACTCGACTCGAAGCGAGAGCTTCGAGAGCGAAATATTTTCTAGTCGGATAAGCGCGTGCTCATGAGTGGCCCGCTTTGCATTTTAAACCGGAGCCCTTTCGAAATTGACACCAGTCTCTTTCGATCTTCTCGTCGTTCGACTTTCTCTCTCTCTCTCTCTCTCTCTTTTTTTTTTCATTCTTTCCATTTCTCTCGTGGATCATCTTAACGAAAAAAATCCAAACGTTTTACGATCCCTGATACGCTTACGATCTTCTCATTTTGACTTTCGATCGAATCAATATTTTTATATATGGTTCGAAAGGTGGAACAAAAGAAAAGATATATACATATACATGTATGCATATATAATAGCATCCCTTGATCCTCCACACCGAGAACAAGTACGCGACAGGTAATTTTAGGCTCTTACAAGGGTTTCGACCACGCCCTCGTTAGTCACTGTCTTAAGTAGAAAGATAAGGAACGTTATCGCGCGTGTTCCTTGCTCGAACCCCTTATATATACGATCGTACGCGTCGAATACCGATCGACGTATACGTTTCGCTTTCCATCGTAGGATAAGAATATTCTTTTTTGATAAAACAATGAATGAACTTACCGGAGTGAGCTCTGTGAGCACCGGGTGCGGCGGGGGCGGGAGGGAGACCGGCGATGCTGTAAAGGGTCTGGCCGCTGCCATATTTGTGAGCTGTGCAATGGCATGGTGTTGTGGGAGTTGGAAGAGGTCCGATGACGACGCCGCCGGTTACGGCGACGGTACCGCCTACGACGGATATCTCGTCGAGTTCGTGGCCGCTGTCGTAGTGGCACAATCTGGTAGCGCTGGTGCTAGAACCGGCGGACCCAACGACGTTGATATCACCGACGATTCCATCCGAACGAGCGCCGCCGGTGGCTCCTCCGCCGGCGCTTCTACCACCGCCACCGCCACCACCGCCACCGGTTCGGCCCCTAAGCGACTGCACCAGTCGCTTGGCGCCCGAAGACATTCCACGCAGGTGATCCAGCTTTCCTTCCCTTCTATTATCTTATTCTTCCCAACGAAACGCCCGCCCGAATAGGACCCCCGGCTCCTTCCCCGACTAGCACGCGATCCCACCCTCCAAATATATCCTCCTCCTCTCCCTCCACCTCCACCTCCACCTCCACCACCTCCTCCTCCTCCTCCTCCTCCTCCACCTCCTCCCCCTCCCCCTCCTCCTCCTCCTCCTCTTCTTTCTCTTCCTCTTCCTCTTCCTCTTCCTCTTCCTCCTCTTCCTCCTCCTATCTTTCCTATCCAGGATAGGCTGCCGGCCGATGCCTCCTCACCACCGCTGTCACCGGCCGTATCCTCTTCTCGCGTATCTCCCGTTCATCCTCGGGACGCGGGACCCTTCGACACTAGTCCTCTACCGCTTTACCCGAACGATCGATCCCCTCAAAAGAGATCACCCAAGATATATATCTTCGAGATCGTATTTTTGAAAATACGATTCCTCCCTCAAGGGTGACCAAAAACGATGGTTCTCTCCTTCAACGATTCGAGATGGGAAGCTCGATGGAAGGACGGATTCGACCGATCGATCGACATCTCTTCCGCTCTATCTTTCTTCCTTTCTTTCTTTCTATCTCCTTCTATTTCTATCTCCCCTACCCCTCTCTCTCTCTCTCTCTCACCGACTTTGGATTTTTTTCGCAACACCCTCCAAGCCACTCTCCCTCCCTCTTCTTAGCAGTCGTGCAACGTGCAACAAGTGTCTCGCGCGTCTACCGCTCCTTCGGCGAAGCGCGCTAGATTTCGTGCTTGGACGACCTACGCGATCCTCTTCACGTCTATAAGAGAAAAAGAAAAGCGGATTAACGCAGAAACCCGAAAGGAGATCGAACTTTTGTTTCTATGGGAAGACCAGAGCCTTAAATCTTAAATACGAAAGAGCTTACGTAAACCGAATACTGATATAAAACGAAATCTCTTTCTCTCGTATGTGCATACGTTTCATAGAAACGAGAACATTTCGCGGGGAAAAGTGTATTGGACAATGAAAAATACGAGAAAGAACGTGGAAAGAAGTGAAGCGTAAAACAACCGTGTATCGAGCTTTTTTCTCGTAGCACGGACCGAGAGCTTCGATCGTTACCATGTCTCTCCTCGCATTCTCCCTTTCTCCTCTCCTGCTCCCTTCGGCCCTTTGATACGACCGACAGCGACTATGTATATGACCTATGGTATGATCGTTAACAATCGTTTCGGCACCCTTTGGAATTCAACCCCGATACTGACTTTAAACGAGTCGTATCGTCTAACGATTTTGTAAAAAGAAAAAAGTCCTATCGGAAGGGGGACAGAGAGAGAGAGAGAGAGAGAGAGAGAGAGAGAGAGAGAAAGAGAACGAGATCGAAAACAAGCATCGACGTATTCGGTCGCGAATAAATCGATCAAAGTTTTCCCTTTTGCGACGTCTAGATAAACGTTTAAAAAAAAAAAAAAAAAAAAAAAAAGAATATCAAGATTTTATAAAAGAATTTGTTCCTTGCAGCTTTATGTCAGCTTCCTGTCCACTTTACGTCCACTTTATGTCCACTTATCCGTCAAACATACCGGACGACTCCTAATGCCATTCGACTTATGCATAGAAATGTCAAAAGAATCAACGGGCTTTTCTACGAAACTACGGGAACAACTTTACGTTCTTCTCTCGACGACGTACGGGTCTGAGAATGCGACACAAAGGACGGTGCAAAATTTATGACTGTCTCCTCCTCTCTCTCTCTCTCTCTCTCTCTCTCTCTCTCGCTCTCGCTCTCGCTCTCTCTCTCCCCTCACCCTCGTAAGTACAAGCTTGGGCGTTCTACGCGACAAAACCAAATAAGAGATATAATAATCGCGGATACGTAGCGTCTTGTCGTCGAGAAACGGTATGAGCACGGTGGTGGGGGGAAAAAAGATAACCATTTTTCAGAGGAAGCATATTTCTCAAATCGCAGAAGACGAACGTGCACGCTTGGTCGGAAGGCAACGAAACGACCCGCTTTTATTATTACGATCCACATTTTTACTCCGTTTCCATTTCTCGACAAGCGCGCGCGCGCGCGCGCGAACGCGCATATACGTACGTACGCGTACACCTTTTAAATTTCTTCCATTGTTAGAGAGGGTACGCCTAGAGCGCGAGCCGGTTTCGCAAAGTTACCAAAGAAGAAATCTCAAGCGTTCGTCGAGCGTCGACGGTCATCGTTCGACGGTCTCGAAAAGTTTAAAAGACTCGCGTTTAATACAATTATATCAAGGATATAATACGTATGAGAAAAAGATTTTCATACTTGCTACGACCGAGATAATATCAAGAATATCGCGAGAAGCGAGATCGATTTCGTACACTTTGAATATTTCACTATCGATTCTCGGTCGGTCGGTCGGTCGGTCGGTCGGTCGGTCGGTCGGTCGGTCGGTCGCTCGTCTGTTTATTCCGTTTCGCGCGATACATTTATTAGGAACACCTACCGACACGCTAATGGATCGTTTGAGCGTGGAACGTACACGAGTTTACACGCACTAAAGAGATTATCGACGCTCGGCGTCTCTCGTCCCCTCCCCCTTCAACCCCCATGTCGTCCCGTGCGACGACGCCTGGCGCTTCCGAACTTTCTACTTGAAATTACAATCAAATTGAATTTGTCCTCGAGGTTCTGGCGAATCATTCGCCAAAAATGTCACATCTCGTTAATATCTCTACCTCGATTATTACGCATTTATTCGTCGACACATCGACCTCCCCACCCACCCACCCCCATTTATCACGCTCCGTCCACCGTAAACGATCCGCGACGGCTATTTCCCTTTGGTCGATACATTTTTTTTTTTTTTCATGGCTTATAGATCGACATCGAAATTTATTCGAAATAAATAAAAAGAGAGAGAGAGAGAGAGAGAGCGGTCAGCGATCGTCGACCACTTCGATTCGCGCAAAGCCTCTCCAAGGGGATCACGGAATATGCGGATAACGTTGTAAGTGACTGCGCCACTTCAACCTAATTTTAACGGATTAACGCGCAGGTAAAGCCTCCAATTCGATCCGTAATGCGATCGCATTTCAGATCCAATGAAACGCGCCAATACTCTTCGAAAAGTTCCTTTACGAAAATTCTTGCTTCAAGTATTTACCCGCGTCTCGAAGATATTTCTCGAGAGAGAGAGAGAGAGGAAGTGAGAGAAGAGAGAGAGAGAGAGAGAGAGAGAGAGAGAGGGAAAAAAACAAAAAAAAAAAAAAAAGAAAGAATAAGCACATCCTAATAGTTCCACGGCCCTTCGAAATATACGTTTCCTTTATGACCACTCGAGTTTCTCGCATTCGATCTTTATTATCACGCAAAATGTTTCTCGTACAAGGTGTCCGTAGGGTAGTGCGAATCGCTGGAAAGAGGAGGACCACCCGAAGGGGAAAGGGGGTGAAGGTCGTCAAGGATAATCCCAAAAATAGAGGGGAAAAGGTTAAAACGGAGGCGCCAGAAGAAGCAAGTCGACGACGAAGTTGTATTATTTAGGGCATTTAGCAGCGCTCGCGGACCTTTCCAGGATTGTCCGGAACTCGTCGGGAGTCGCCATGGCAACGAGGACGTCGTCCTTCTCTCTCTCTCTCTCTCACTCTCTGTCACACTTACAAACACACACATACCCTCTCTCTCTCTCTCTCTCTCTCTCTCTCTCTCTCTCTCTCACTCACTCACTCCTTTCTACGCATAGAGTCGACGCTTTCGTTGGCGCCTCGTTCGAAAGATACGTCGAGAGAGAGAGAGAGAGAGAGAGAGAGAGAGAGAGAGCAAGAGAGAGAGAGATAACGCTTAAACTCGAAATTCCAAACAATATTGGCTGAATTCGCGCGGCGACAATGCTTTCGATTTCTTCTCTAGTTACGAGGGAAGGAAATTCGCAGCGTTTTGAAAAAAGAAAAAGAAAATATATTCGTATGTAAAGTTCTCGTTAAGACATAGAGAGAAAGAGAAGGAGAAAAAAGTGTGTATTCTCGTTCGGTCGAATCAGCATTCTTTTACGGGATACGGTTCCATTATGCAAATGAGTGCGCACTTTCTCGCGATTCCAAGATTCATAGTGCCGATAATAAATCAGAGAATTTAATCAGGATGAAGTCTCGACATCTTGCGGAATTTCTACTCGCTGGCGCATACATGCGGATACGTCGGTTAATGCCGAAATTGAATAAGGAGAAAGCTCTCGCTTCATGGAAACACCTTGATCTTCTCGGAATTCCGCGCTTGCACGGCTCTTATCGTCTTTTCTCCTTGGAATTCTTCGAGAACCGTCTTACCAACGAGCTTTATCCTTTCGGGCTAATTTTATTTTTCAGGAAACGCTTTATCGCCTAACACCCTTATACTTTTTACCCTAACAAAATGTCCCACGGATAAAACGGATTATTCGATATTTAACATTTTTCCGTTACTTTTTTTTTCTCCTTTTTTTGTTTCGTTTCGTTTCGTTTCGTTTCGTTTCGTTTATCACATTCGTCAATGTTTCCCTGTGGCGATCAGAGAAAATGCATTCGTAGTAGGACTTGGATAGTTAAAACGTTCGCGAATATGAAAAATTCCGACGGGAAAGATATTTAAAAGGTTTCGTACGTGATACAAAGAGATGGAAAATGTTGCGGCGTCGCTTTAATCGCGAAAAGTGATTAAAGTTTTCCGCCGGTTGCTCGCACTTAACTCGTAGGTGCGTGAGGATCGTTGCTATTTTGGCGCTTGCGACTTCTAAACGAATTACGTGCCCTAACTTCGACGGAAAAGGCTACGGATAAGATGATTAGAAAAAGGATTTAACCCGAAAGGGAAAAAGAAAAAGAAAAAGGAAAAAAAAAGAACGATCGCAGTTAATGGAACTCTAGGTACGCGTATTTACTTAAGTACGTGGATGTCTGTGAAGTTGAAAAAAAAAACTTGTCGAATAAAATCTAAAACTTTCTTCCCGTTTTCTTTTTCTCCCTTTCTCCCCCTTTTCTTCGACCACTCGATACTTCTTCCCTCTTCTGTTCTTTTCGAAAATACGAAATTTCTAAACATTCATGCAAATCGAAATAAGAATTCATAGAAGAAAGTTCCACCGTACGAGGTCGAGTATCTTTGAAATTCAACGTTTTTCCTACGTTCCGTTGTTCTTAAGTTTATTGCTCGTAGTGTACCTTATACGAAGGAGGAAGAAATGTGGATTACGTTAAACATAGGTAGCTGAAATACGACATATGGAAAGGCGGTTGTCGCGTGCTTTCAACTCTCAACGATTTAAAAACTTTTGACATCGTACGTTGAACGTAAAAATAGAAGAGAGAGAGAGAGAGAGAGAATTCATAGCTACCGAAAAGATTTTCTTGAAAAATGAGTATGCAACGATTCGAACGACCGTAATGATCACGAGGTCGGAACTAAACCGTTTGGTAAAAACGATCGTTAAATTGGTAAGGACGAACGCTCGAGTCGACTTACAGCGCCACATCGATATTCCGATTTTCAATTATAAAGATTGAATCTCGAAGTCGAACTTATTAAATCACAATAGTCATACCTAATATACCAAGGTATTACGTGTGTAATAATATATATACGTAAATAAATGCGGAATAATGGTTATCGAAAAATGGACGTTATTGCGATTCGACGGGGCAAAGGAAAAAGGGAAAAAGAAAAAAGAACAACAAAAAGATAGTAAAAAGCATCGTTGCGCAACGATGTTATGTACGCGATGGAGGACGCGACATCGGGGGTGCGAAGGGTCAATTGCTAGACGCTTAAGCACCGGAAGTCACGCGAGTCGCCCGAGTGCGTTCAACGTCAGCCAACGTTCGTGCCAATGACCCAGTGAAGCCACTAAGGTCGCGTCCCAACCCCTCCCTCCCTCCCTCCCTCCCACCCCTACTACTACTTTCCGCTTTCCCTGTATACCCTTTTCAAATGAATATATATATAACTTTTTTACGAGCGAATGATATCGCCGATAAAAATGATTTTAAAAGGCTGGGAATAAATTAAGATTGCTTGTTTCAAGAGGGACCAAAAAAAGCGATCGTTTGAAAAAAGTTTCGAAGAAAGGCACGACTTCCTTACTTTTCTTTTCTTCTCTTTTCTTATCTTTTCTTTCTTTTTTTTTTTTTTTTTTTTTTGAACGAAGGGAGGAAAACCGTCGATTAAATCGACTGTCTTAATAAATCCAAAGAAATTAAAAGATGAATATAAAGAGAGAGATAGATAGAGAGAGAGAGAGAGAGAGAGAGAGAGAGAGAGATAGAGAGAGAGATGCGTCGAAATCCTTAATAAAGAAGATGTTAAGAGATAAAGGAATCATCGTGGGCCGCTTCGACACTCGACAATTCCAGAGGAATATTTAGTTTGCAAATTGGATCGAATAATCGGGGTCGAAACTTCGACTGTGACACCGAATAAGAATCGCCTTAACCCTTTTCTTACTTTCCATCCCTCACCTCTCTCTTTCTCCCTCACCTTACGTACCACCAATGTCTCTTTTACGGAGATCGTCAATAAAAAATTTCGCAGCTAAAATCTGTCAATGTCTATTCGTACATACAAGGACGTCCAAAGAAATGGAGTAAAAAAGAGATGGGCCAAGAAATCCGTCCCGCGCCGATTTCGGCCTGACAAATTTGATAAATTCATTTTTTTTTTTTTTTTTTTTTAGCGTTATACGCCTACTGTGATTTTTTCATGGCGCCGAGATGGCACCGCGACTAAAATGCGATATAGGAAAGAGAGGGAGAGGGAGGGAGAGAGAGAGAGAGAGAGAGAGAAAATATGATCGTAACTACTTTTAATTAAACCTTTCGTCGCCGAGTTAATGATAACTACGAGTTTTTCTTTGAGCTACCGGCGAAAGTCGAATTATTTTCTTCTCTATTGCCTCTCACTCTCTCTCTCTCTCTCTCTCTCTCTCTCTCTCTCTCTCTCTCTCTCTCTCTCTGTCTCTCTCTCTTTCTCTTTCGCGCGTTCAAACGCACACACGCAGAGTTATCAATGATAATTTTTATCGGGTCTTCGACGAAGGATCTTAACGTTCGCCGATCGAGTGTGATCTTTAGTTTCGCTTCATTAGGGTTACCTAAACGACGCGAGGATGAATAGTCTTTTCCCCTTTCGGTTTATATACCAAAGAACGAAAATCCTTCCTTTCTCGTCCTTCTCAAAGCTCGCTTCTATTAGACGCAACCCTAGAGAGCACTCATCCACTTAATCAAACCCCGTCTAGCACTCCTTAATTATTCCTTTCAGCTACCTTCGAAAATAGAAAAGGCTATCGCGTTTCACGGCTAATCGGTTAAATTGCTTAACGAAAGAGATTTTTAATTTTCCCTCGCTGTCCGCTACCCCCCCCCCCGCCCACAACAAAAAGAAAAAGAATCGGAAAAAGAAAAGGAAAAAGAAAAGAAAAGTTCCCGACGACCAACTTTTCTTTTCGAATCTTGCGGCATCGTTTCTTAAATGATCGCAATAATTCTTTCCCCGTAAAACTTCTTCACTTTTAATTCCCCGCTAAATGAAGAACTTAATGCCCGATCGACCCGAAATAGAAGGTGAAATTCTCGCGAGTCGATGAAGGAATCATTTTTTTCGACTCGATAAAAATGCAAAATGAAGATCGAGGCGAACGTCCCGGTTGGCAAAAAGTAAACGATATTTAATACTTCGCACGATCCGATAACGGCTAACATATTCGAACATCCTATTCGGCAAAAGGGGACGATTCTTATCGCTCCCCTCTCCAAATTCGTTTCTCCCTTCCTCACGCACGAACGAACGAATGACTTTTAACTCAACCAAATCGAATTTTGAGATTGGATTAACGTAAATATAAGTTTACATTCGATATATCTTACCCGATTAAATTTTCTTATCGTTTATTGTCCTATCCTAATATATCGATATCTAATATGGGTATATAGTTTCTCGTAAAAAAATAAAAAAAATAAAATCAAATAAAATCAAATAAAAAAAGGTAAGCTCGGTCGGGTAACGCGGTAAATGTTATCGTGACACTCGTCTTGGTTGTTTTTTTTTTGTTTTTTCTTTTTTTTTTTTTTTATTTTCGTTTTTCCAAAAGCATCCCTTTTATTCGTATTCGCCATAAATATATCACGACTCTACTCAAATCTATTTATATTCTTTAGTGAATTTATTAACGCGAGAGCGTTTAAAGAGCTCGC
>OU426862.1:8846104-8906104 GCA_911387685.1 Dolichovespula media
AGATAACGATCTAGATGATGATTAATCAAGGTTTCGGTGGTACCTCGTGTCACGCTCTATCGCTTTACGATCTTCAAAGCAAACGGTCGGAATTACTGAGACAAGACTTCCTGTATACAGTTCAACGAACTTGAATCGGTCGATTCAACGTAGATTTCGCAGGACTTTGGTAATAGACCGTAATAGTCGTGTCGCGAATGATATAAACGGAAGGAAACAAATGGAAGGAAAAATTGAGAATGGCCAAGACGTTAAGAAATATTTTTAATCGTGAAAACTATATTAAATGAACGTAATAAATAACGAACTTTCAATGATTCTATCTCCATTTACTCTGGCTTACCGTTCCCGTTATATGGACGATTCTCGCAGTAGCCTCTCATTGAAATACCTTCCGGCGTATTCTACGACGATACCGTACTCCAACTCCCGGTATCCAATACAACCAATATCGTTATTCTTCACTATTCCTTCGGCTTAACTTTGTCTTTCGCTCTCTTTCTCTCCCTCTTTCACTCTATCTGATATATAGAAACCAATTATTACGACAAAAGATAAACAGAAATAAGTTTCTTTCCCTCGGCAGTGATACTATGTAATATTGAAAAATTTCAAAACTCGTACCCTCAAAAGTCAGCTTTTCAATATTTTCCTCTCGAATTCTCAATTTCCTTATTTCCATATCAAAGTGTGCGTCTCGATAAAATAAAGGAGACCGTAAAACATATATATATATATATAACGCGATATTAGAGAACTGAAACGAACGCGTAGAAAAAAAAAGAAATACAATGTCGTTGTTTAATATCGATATCTCGAAAACTCTTTATAGCTTTTCATCGAATTAATTCGATTAATCGAATCCATCGAATGTAATTGTCTACCTTAACAATAAAAATCTTATTCGTCGATACGACTTGACTCGAAAGAAATTCCATGATCGTTTATAAAATATAACTCGTATGGTAAACATTATATACTCTCAATTATCTAATAGCAAATTATCCATGCGTATGTACGTACTATCTTTCTTTTTCTTTTTAATCTCTTTCTCGCTACTTTTCCATTTCCCGTAATCGTTGTTTATCACCATAGTATTTTCAAAGTTTGCCCAAGGCACGGCGCACTCGTAATTATTTTCACGATGTTCCGGTAATTGGAAGTACGAAATAGCCTTTTTTTCTCACGATGCTTCACCATTCTCTCTCTCTCTCTCTCTCTCTCTCTCTCTCTCTCTCTCCATTTACCTCCCTCCCTCGTTTGTTTCTCTTGATGGACACAACTGATCCAGGTGGATTTCGTAGAAAGGGATGACGCAATTTTCAACCAATTTTCCTTTTGAGAAAAAGAAAAGCTGTTGGTCTCTGGACGCGTCACCTTTTATTGCTCGACTGAAGGAGAGCTATATTAGTGGAATGCTTTTGTTATACCGCGTGTGTTTATTATACTTCGGTAAAAGAAAAAAGAAATCGAAAGAAAAGAGAGAGAGAGAGAGAAAGAGAGCTCTTTAACTCGAACCAATTAAAATATATATTCATTTCTTTCTGCGAGATATAAATAGGAAAAATAATTGAAAAATCGATTGCTCCTTGTAAAGATCGAAGAACGTAACGCGAAAGCGAAAGAAATGTTAGGTCGAAGAGAGATAGAAAATTTTATATATTCTTACGTTGTCAAATGTACGCAACGAGATTCATCAGGAATATGCATGCATGCATGCATGCATGCATGCATTCTAAGGTTACGTACGTGGAAAATACATGTACAGATGTATATCTGTTATCCGGCAACTTCGATTGTAAGATAGGAAAACTCGGTAGGTTATAATAAAAATGCTTTTCCGCTGCCACGAATGCTTTCAAATTTTTCATACCGACGAATAAGGAGAAATAACCGATCGGAAAACTAATGATAGAGTCTTTTCAAAATAACTCCAGAGATTCGAATCGCAAAGAAAGAATTAAAATACCCGCCTGCAAAAGAGAGAGAGAGAGAGAGAGAGAGAGAGCCTTTTGAATTACGTTTACTCAGGTTTTAAATTACAAAAGAATGGAAGCGTCGCGACGCCGTTTGTTTTACGAGAGAAAAAAAAAAGAACGTGGGACGATTCGTTTATACACAAAATTGTATAAACGAATATTCGTTTGTACAAAAATAGAGTAGTAGAAAATTGTCGAGTTTTCGCGACGGCTTTATCAAAACGAAAATAAATCCACCTTTTCTTATTTTTTTTTTTTTCAAACGCTTCGTTCTTATTCTCCTAACGTCGAATCCGTATCGATGTTGTTGTTTTATTAAATTTAACGTTTCTTCATGACGTTCCTTTTCTTATAATGATCGTAAGGATTCGATGGAAGGAATAAACGAACGGTTGCTTCTCTTAACGAGAGTATCAATTCTGAGATCCCCCCGGCCCCTCTTCTATCTTCCTGATCTTTTCCTCTTGTTACTTCTACAGATGAATGAAAGATAAGAGATTCCACGGATAAAAGTTTTACGGTTCGCGTCTAGATCAACGTCCTTCCGACAAACCAATTACCGTTCATCGTTACCAACGAAACGAAACGATCGATCCGAGATCGAGGAGTAAAATGTCACGAGTTTATAAAACGTAATATTATAGCCAACTCTTCTATATTCCAATTATTTTTAAGCGTTTATCGTTGATCGACTTGCAATACTTATTTACTTTTATATATACCGTAATGTTATATCTCGATCGACGATAATACGATATCTTCGCGAGGATAAAATCAAAATTTTCAAACGAAGGGTATCGGCGAAGTAATTATTTCTAAATGCAACGATTCGATTCAATTTTTAATTCGAACCTCGAATGAATCTCTACGATATTCTGTATTCTCCAAAGCGTTACTTCTTCATCCGAAAATGTAATCTCTCTTTCTCTCTTGTTCGTTGTAAAGAATCACGGTGGCCGCTGGCGTAACAAAGATAAAGTTTCTTTTAATTCGGTTAAGTAGAGCGTAATTCTTAGCGAGAACATCCGTCAAAGATACGATTTTCTTCTACGTAAGCGACACTTTTATTACAACCTGACAATTTATATAATTGTTTTATACGCGTCAATGGCAATAACGATATTGAGATCTCTTTTATCGTACCGAGCGAATTATTCATTGTATTTATAATCCAAAGGGAAACAAAGTACACGGGAGGGGGGGGAGGAGGGTTTATATTTTTTGTACGATATTTTTCGTATTAACATCGATATTACGAGTATATATGCATGTTCGTTCGGAATTTTGCACATGATATATACGCGAAAGTGATGTCGCGCCGGTCGGACCGTACGGTGTATCATCGAGATCATACGTTACGCGGAGAACGACGAGAGACAGAAACGATTTGAATTACAAATTTCCTCTCGATAACCCAATGAATGTTGCTCGTTCGAGGGATCGATTAACCTAAAAGTTCCAAAGTATTGCGACCACGCGAGTTTTATATATATATATATATATGTATATATATCATTTGTCACTTCACAAAATCATGATAATTACGATGAAAAACGAGAGGAAAAAGAAAGAAAGAAAGACAAAATATAATCGATAATTATTATCGACTAACGGGCAAGACCGGAAATCCCTTAGCGAAATCTTCCGTTAATAAAATCTTACGTAATCACAAAAGGGGAATATAAATACTTTTAAGGAAGAAGCAAAATAATATAAGGGGGCGCGTTTAATACGGAAGATTTGTACGATTCCTTGCAGTACCACCATTTGCACGTTGATGCATTTACTAGTCAAATTAGCGCTAACCTTTTATCTTCTCTCGACCGACCTGCATATCGCATTCAACCGTCACGAATCTCAACCTAATCTCGGACGTTTTTTACGGCAACGATATATAGTCAATCCATACCGTCAACTTTATATAAAGCGCGTCGGAATCATCGGACGTAATTCGTTTCATTTAACGCGTTAACTTTTCATCTAGATCTTTTGCGCGAACCTATCTCGACCAAGAGAGGTCTCGACGAGTTTCCCCAATGGTTCGAACACGAAATATAACTCGCTTCGTTACCGAGAAATATTTGGAAAATTCCCACACGTGGGAGGACTAAAATTCCAACGAAAGGATAACTCGTGTCTCGGTGGCGTTCGATAGCGAGCTCGCTAGAGAGAGAGAGAGAGAGAGAGAGAGAGGGAGAGAGAGAGAGAGAGAGAAGGAGAGAGAGAGAGCAGTTAATTCCTAAGTTAATGCTTGGCCTGAACGCAAATGGTCGGGAATACGAGCGGCGAGATCAGGTATGCGACAGTGCGGTTTCGTTCGACAAAATCTAAATAGCTTTTGCAGCCTATAGATATCTGTTGGTGGTTCGACCGTGCGTATACACACGTATGTATCTACTACCACCTGTAATTTCCTATTCCTCTAGGATAGACTTATTGTTTCAACGACGCTAACAAAAAAGGGTATAAAAATACGAGCTGAATCCTTTCGAAAAGAATATAAGAAAATATGTACGTCAACGTTGCCCGTTACTTATCGGACAAAATCACGTTCGGATTTTCACGTCTAATCACGTATAATATTTCTATATCTTCGTGTAGCCATCGATAAATTTATTGGAGCAACACCAAAGATTCGATCGTTACTCCTTTTAGTCAGTGACCGAGCGGACGGTAAGTAATCGGATCTTGGTCCATACCTTGCTCTACGGTCATCTCTATCGTTGATATATTAGTATTCGACTTGAAATAGTTAAATGATGCTCGACGTAAGGGACTGAGGTAACGAGGAGTAACGCACTGCAAAAAGGAAGATAGTAGTTCACCGAGAGTAACGAGGCGTAGTTTAAAAGCTCATAGCTAACGGCGAAAGGAATAATTAAAGGACCGTGCGCTCGCGCTCGCGCGCGAAAAAGAAAAATAGAGAGAAAGAGGGAACTTATAGAATAAAAGAGAGAGAGAGAGAGAGAGAGAGAGAGAGAGAGGGAAGGAAGAGAGAAGAGTTTCGGTGAGTACCGACGAAGATTAATACCACTTTAGTACTTTCGTTGGGCGATTTCGTTACTTAAAAACGAACGAACCGAAAGTACGCAACAGCTTCGGCTTCGCGTACCCTTTTGTCGATAAATACCTAAGTAAACTTCATTAAAACGTCCGGTTGCTGCCTCTGTTCCCAAATTACGAAAGGAAAATTAGCGAGAACCAACGAAGACTCTGTCTTTCGATCGATCGATAGATCGATAGATCGATAGATCGATAGATCGACCGACCGACCGACCGACCGACCGACCGATCGATCTCTATTTGCTTTTACCTTCATATTTATTTCGCGTGTCTGTACGCGTTTACAGAGAAAATTTTGTCCGAGGCGAATAATCCGCAATTGATTTTCCGCTTTGTGCGATTAATAATGTAGAAACGAACGAACGTAAGGCCGAGCGCGAACACCGGATAATAAAATGTCGAACGAGTAACGATTTGCAAACGGTTAGCATACGAATAATATAGGGAAATTGGTAGAGCGTTAATTAACGGTAACGAGAACGAGCGAGCCATTCTAAAATCTCGCGGTACGATAAGAGTAATAATATCGACGATAAGTGGAGCGCGAGATGGAGCAGTGATTTCGGCGCGTTATAAATACCGCAATTAGTTTCAGAGGATCTAACGACGTTTCATCCAAAAAGACCGACGATATCCGAAAAGTGTCCTCGTCCCTGCCCATTCTTATTATTATTAATCGCAATTGCTAGCTACGAGAACCTTTTAAGTTCGAGTTTAAGTTCGAGAAAAGGAATAGACGACTTGAGAGAAGGGTAAGAATGAAAATAGCAAGGGTAGTGAATGGAGAGAGAATCGAAGGCCGCAGCTTCCATTCTGGATGTGGCCTTCGAGAACCCCAACCTCCATGAAAATCAATGTTAGCCACTGTGGTCTCGTGCTACTAGCCGTTCCGATAACGTCTTCCTTTCGCTCGTCCTCGCTCGTTCCACTCTCCGATCCCTCTTCTGAGCTTTCACCCTCTCCCTCTCTCTCTCTCTCTCTCTCTCTTCATTGCCCTCTCACTCTCGCACTCTTAGGATCTACCTAAAAATATATCTAACGTGTGTACGCCTCTAAATGTATGCGCCTGGCAACCTTTAGCGTCGCGTCGTTCTCCGTCGTCGGTATGTAAGAACGACGCTCGAAAATCTATTATTAGCCTTAATGCGGCCACGATGAAGTTGGCTTTCAATTTTCAGAATGTCATAAGTGAGAAGTAACCGAGTAAGTACCGTTCGAAGGGCATAGAGCGAGATAAAACGAACCGTACCGTGATAACCACCGGCAGGATGGCGTACAAACAAACCACCTGCTTGACTGCTCTGACGAGCCCGAGTCGTGCCGAGTAAAACCGAAGCATGTGGATACCGAACGCAACACAACTTTGTCCGTCCTATGAAATATATATATATATATATATATATATATATATATATATTGTCTCTTCATATTTTTTTTCCACCTACGATAACGATATTTGACGGCGACGTGCTACAAACGATGCATATAATGCACTTAACGACTACCCTTAAGCTGTTCGCTTTTTGCCCCTACGATAACGCGGTTAGATACGTTTTTTTTCTCTAGCCATTTTGTCGGAGACCACGCACCTACCTACCTACCTACCTACCTACCTACCTACCTACCTACCTTCTTCGTCTTCTTTATGCTTGTAAAATTATGCCACGGAACCTTGTTGTTTTTATTCCTTCTTTTCTTGACTACATACATATATATATATATATATATATATATCCTTTCTTTTCGCATCGAAAATTGACGCCAGAATTTATTTTCTATAACGAGAAATTCCTCCCCGTTTAAATTTTACATCCCCGCCGTCCCTTTCAATCTATTTCGCTTATTACCTTTGTCTCTCCTAATTGAAATGATATATACCGTACATAAATATGATAGATATTTGATAATAGATTGGTATAATTTAATATTGTGTCTCTCCATACCAAGCGGGAACGATAAATCGCAATTAGCGCCCCATTCAGTGGATTAAAATAAATATTCCATTTAATGAGCGAAATTCGACGTTACGTATTTCGTAGATCGCAATCGAATTTACGATGTGCGTGTCAACGTATGTATTCTTCAAAATTGTTCATCTTGGTTGATCCAGTACGGCGGCGCTGTTCATTTCCTTTTTTTTATTTTTTTTATTTTTATTTTTTTTTTATTTTTCAACGTCAAGCTCTATAACGCTTAATGCTACGGCTTTCGGCTTATGTCGGCTCGTCGATCATAAAACTTGTCATCTTTCCTTTCCTACCATTCAGGATATCGAAAAAAAAAAGCTAATATTTTTCACATCTATATCGACATAGATAATCGATATCGTTCGTACGATTCTTTAGAAATCCAAGCTTGAACGATGTACTCCCTCATTTCCGAATCACTATTTAAATTTGAAGGATATAAGCTGGGGATATAAGGGAAAAGATACGTTTGCTCGTACGACCAATTTCACGTCTCTTCTTCGAAACCATCGATATTTGCCAATGTATATATATATATATATATATATAGTAAATATATATATATATATATAGTAAACGTCTGCGACCTAAAATATGATCTTTCTATTGTCTAACAAAGGAACATCTCTGTTCGATATTTACTCAACTCGTCAAACGATATTTAATAAGTTTTATATGTTTGCTTAAATTAAAATACATAAAATGACTACTATTGGGGTTATATACTAACTACATATATAATTACGTTACAAAAGATATTTTTTCTAATTGACCGATAAGATCGTTGTACTTAAAATCATTTGGTGCGTTATTAAATGTTTCCATTAATTTCAATCTTTCTGAACTTTTTCCTGTGTAATATAACTGAAGTTCATTGGCCAAACATTGGGCTTCCTGACAATTTAAGAAATTTAAATCGAATTCGCCTCGCATCAGTACTATGCCCTTGCTGTCTTTAAATTCCGTATAATGCGTTAGGGTTAAACATTCAGGTGCATTCTCCTTGTGAGTTTGATACCATAAAAGAGACGTCATATAAACTTTATTCCCTTGGAATTGACTTAAAAAAAATTCATAGCCCTGTTTTCTTGGTAATGGTAATAGAAACAAAGGATAATTTTTTCCGTAATCGAATATTCTTTCGTACTGCTCTGGTTCCATTACAGCGCAAATGTAATCTTTCTGTTTATGATATTCGGTCCAAATTTGTTCGATCTCTTCTTTCGTCTTTTCCCGTATCATCTCCATATTCATTATATCGCTTAAACGTACTTCTTTGGTATGAGATGGCTGTATTACTTCGGCTTTTGCTTTAGCTTGATAGATACTACGTTCTTGTTCTTGTTTTTCTATAATACAAAAAGATACAATGAGCCTAATAGTTATAAAGAATAAAGCCTAAATAACAGTTAACCCAATACGTTTGGATGAAAATGTCACGACAAAAGAAAAATATCCATCTATGATATCCTTTGAGAGCGAGACGACGGCAATAAGAATAACGATGGGAAAACTACGTAAGAGCAGACGCATACCTTTTTTCTTTTGCACCTTTTTTTCTTGTTCTTCGATGCGTTCTTTCAATAAATCTGGATTTATTTGTTGAAGTTCTGCGATTTTCTTTGCATACTTATCAAAATATGGATTATTTTTTAAACCTTCTAAAACCTGATCGGTCTTCGTTCGTGACATCGTTATTCTAAACGATAGGGACACTTTATTTCCTGTGATATAACGAGAACAACGAGATATTGTTGAAAACCATAAGGTCATTATCAACAATTGTTAACCTCTCTTTTTCCACAGCCCTATTTCAGAATTCATACATCGTTTGTACGAGCATTGCCACCTGATCGCTAGCGTCGCTACTAAACCATTAAAAATGTTTGCTTCTCGGTACTCCTGGCGCCATACGTTGGTGTCGAGCATAAAGATAAAGATACAGTTTGCGCGCTATATTTGATTAACACCGTTGCTCGCATACGATTGATTTATAATAAGAACTTAAAGTTATGAGACTTACTTTTCACGAAGTTCTCCGATGACACCAAAACTTCGAGTCATCGTCACTCGAATCACGACACTTCTTCGACTACAGTAATTACGACTAACAACACTTGTTCACTACCTCGCGATTGATTCCACTTTATTCATTAACGATAACCTTGCAGAAGTGCCTACTCCATCAATCACATCGCGCGCGACCACCGAAAACAAATGCACTATCGTTCAGATATTTATTTATTCAAGTATCATTGCTATAGATCGTTTTAGAATAAATGCGAGATAATTACGATGTTAACTCGTCGGAACGTAAGCGAAGGCCGATGATTTTTTTTTTCCACGAATATTTCTTAAACGCAACGACGCCACGACTCGCGAACGACGCATGTTAGAAAGCTCGCTTCGAGGAATCGATGGATATATCGCAAGGTGGTGTACGTTAGAAAAAAAATATATTAATTACAAACAATCGGTAGGACGATACAGATTCCGCGTCGAGTTGGTATACAGAAAATAAATATGGCGTCGTATACAACGTCAGAACGGTTGAATAATTCCCGCCGAGCATGCGCAGAACGTCGCCTTTGGTACACCGCTAGTCAACAAATATATTTCATTCTTTTTCTATTTTCGGATAGTAGCATGTACTATTAAATTTAAAAGCATACAAGAATCATGACGAATTTTAATAATAATTATTATGAAAATAGATAACTATTCATTGATTAGTTAACAAAAATAGGGGTTCCCCTCGTGTATACATAGGCTCTCGTCATACAAACGTAGTTTCCCTCCACTTTATACGTTGCGAACAAATATATATATATATATTTGTGTATATACATATATACAAATGTACATAATCAATAAAACGAATAATAAAAGAAAATTCATTAATTTTTTTTTAAATGCCTTGTAAATATAAAAAAAAAATAAAAAATAACCTTAATTCAAATGAAATATTATAAGTCAGAAGTGGTTGAGAAGAATCACCGGGAATATTCTCCAGGAGAAGAAGCTGAAGCGACATATACGCGGGAAATTAATGGCTTGAAATATCTCGAGAGAAAAGAGAAGTCTTTGATCTATGTATTCTTATACCGTTGACCTATATTAATTCTGAGCGTAAACATTGGCCCACTGATCTATATAGTTTCTTTAAAAATGTCCATTTTTATAACGCCAACAGAAAACTGTCCTGTTTGCTTCTACACGAACGTCGCACACACGCGGGCATATGAATGTCTCTGGAATCAAGCCTGATGACAAGCATTCATAAAAAAACTTTTTATATGTATTTGTGTCATGATCTATAATTTTATCTCGTACGTATATACTTACGTATTTGTACGCGTAAATTCTCGGAAATATCTAGAACTTAATATAAAGTCCGAATGAATTACGTCCGAATATTAAAGAATTTATTCATATTTCTACAAATTTTTCATCGCGAGCATGTAATTTATATATTCCTTCAAACGTCTAATTATTACTTCTGAAATTGTGGGTGTACGTAATAATATTATAAGTGCATACGAAATGAATAGTATAGAGAGAAAAAGAGAGAGAGGGGAGGGGCGGGGTAGGGGAGAATAAATGTAGGTAGAATGCAGTGATGTAAACGTTATCGGTTGAACGGAATTAATTTAATCATAGAACTTCTCATATTCAAGGTCTTTAAATTTCTTCATTGTAGGAAAGATAAGCTTACGTAGTATCGAGTTGAGAAAGATTTATAACGTATACCATAGATAACAATGTAAAGACAAGTCGAACAATGATAAGGTGAATAATTATGCATATGTTACGTTCGTATAGAAATAAAAATATTTTTTTTTTTCTAACAAGTTAATAAGTGTACGCAGTATATTCTAAGGTTATGTTTACGTCTTGAGTTTATTATATGCTACACAGATGTTTCGTAAAGTTCACGTCGGTAGAAACTTTCTAGATGCTTTAAATGCATCAAGAAAGGCTTCTACCAATCCTTCGAATAGGGTAAGTTTAAAAACATTTCGTTTACATTTATTATTATATATAATTACAATTAAGTAGAATGCACTTTTGAACACTTTAACATGAAAATTATAAATGTCATAATTTTATTTCAGATAAAAGAATTTCGAGAAAAATTGAACACCTACAGCGATGATATATTAACAGATTCATTTGGAAGACGTCATACTTATCTTAGGATTTCAATTACAGAACGTTGTAATCTTCGTTGTACGCGATTTTATTAATTTTATCTACGTTTAGAACAATGAAATATCTTGCGCCATATTTATAAAATTTTTTTCTAACCCAGGTACTTATTGCATGCCAGCAGAAGGTGTAAAATTAACTGCTAAAGATGGAATCTTAAAGACGGAAGAAATAATAAGGCTAGCGGATCTGTTTACTAAGGAAGGGATATGTAAGATACGATTGACAGGTGGCGAGCCTACAGTTCGCAAAGATATCATTGATATTGTCGGTAACTATAACAAATTAAGATACAAAATATATATATATATATATTCATATACATTATAATGTGTAATAATTGTATTTATTAAATACATTTAGCCGAATTAAAAAAGTTAGAAAATTTAGAACAAGTCGCGATTACGACGAATGGTTTAACATTAACTCGTCAATTGCCAGCTCTTCAAAGAGCAGGACTAGATGCTTTAAATATTTCACTAGATACTCTTAAAGCAGAACGTTTTGAACGCTTTACGCGCAGGAAAGGATGGGCAAAAGTTATGGCTTCGATAGATTTGGCTGTTCAACTAGGTTATAATCCAGTAAAAGTAAGTTTTTTATTTATTTATTTTTTTTTTAAACAACTACAGTACATAATTAAAATACGTCTTGTCTTCGACAGGTGAATTGTGTGGTGATGAGAGGCTTTAATGACGACGAACTAGTTAATTTCGTTAATATGACCAAAGATCGTCCGTTGGATATACGTTTTATAGAATATATGCCATTTTATGGGAACGAATGGAAAGAAAATAAGATGATTTCATTTGATGAAATGAAAAAAATTATTAGGCAAACTTATCCCGAATTTCAAGCACTTTCGAATAAACCGAATGATACGTCCAAGGTTTTTTTTTTTTTTTAATTTTGCTTTATCTAAGCAAATATCCGACAGTTAAAATATCATAATTAATAATTCATTTCCTTTATATATAGGCATATCAAGTCCCTGGTTTTGTAGGACAAATCGGCTTCATTACGTCAATGACTAATAATTTTTGTAGTTCTTGTAATCGATTAAGAATTACAGCAGATGGCAATTTGAAAGTTTGTTTATTCGAAGGAAAAAGTGAAGTCTCGTTACGCGACGTTCTTCGAAGTGGAGGATCCGAGGACGACTTAAAGAATATAATTCGTAACGCAATATGGGGAAAGAAGAAGCAGCATGCAGGTAATGTTCGCGTGCATCGTTTGTTCGCTTAAATAGGAAATTAATTATTTTGTAAAAAGCGATAGCGTTTATACCGTATATGTTTCAGGAATGTTCAATTTACCCCAGATGGAAAACAGACCAATGATTTTAATCGGTGGTTAAATGTAGATTATTCGAATCGAGGATTTATATATATAGATATATATATATATATATATATATATACATAATATAACTAAAAACAGTATTTTTCTAATATCTGTACAGACGTTATCGCTATATTATACAGTTCTTAGTAGCGCAAGAACATTAATCCAAGTTAATAATTAATTCAACTTATTTCATACAGTCAATCGAAAAGAAAAAATCTATTATAAAAGGCGAGTGCAACGTGATAAACGTAAGATACTAGAGAACTTGTGTTGGCGGAATCATGTACCTCGTTTGGATCTCTTCTCTCAGAATCGTCGAGTCGTTAGAACGTATTCTACGCTTTCTCACATAGATGAAACTGGGAAAGCTAATATGGTTGACGTTGGAGGTAAAATTGAAAGCAAACGAGTGGCAATAGCTAGAGGGGAGATTCACGTAGGGCCGGTTATAAGTCGATTGATAGGAGAGAACAATGTGAAAAAGGGAGACGTGTTATCTGTGGCACAATTAGCTGGTATAATGGCTGCTAAACGTACCTCAGAATTAATACCATTGTGTCATCCATTAAATATATCGTACGTAAATGTATACTTAACGTTAAACGAAGAATCCCATGTAGTAGAAATTACGGCCGAGGTAAGATGTACTGGAAAAACTGGAGTAGAAATGGAAGCTTTGACGGCCGTATCCGTGGCAGGACTTACAATTTACGACATGTGTAAACACGCAGCCACTACACACGCTATGAAAATAACCAACGTAGAGTTAGTATCGAAGAAGGGTGGTACAAAGGGTAATTATATAAAAAACTAAATCGGTGCTATAGATTGTAGGTAATGTCGATGTTGAATAATTTTTTTAACTTAAAAGTCGTTGTAAAAAATTGTTATTCGCTGTGGAAACACGTATAATATGTAAGAAGCATATTTTTGATAAGAACGATTGTTAATATTAATCTATATAAATAGAATTTTATACGATGATATTTATCGATGTTCCGTTATTATATACAGTTTGTTATTTTCTATACATTTTTTATCATTATTTAAAAAAGGGATAAAAGGAACATTATGTCACAAATGTCTATGAATTGTACGTGTATATTATTCTTAATAGACTTTATGTAACATTTATCGTTGATATATAAGTGAGTGGTTATTTTTTATTTTGTTGCGTCGAACAGCTTTAACAAAAAAATAAATAAAAAAAGAAAGCAACGATTGTAAGATGATTTATTGAAATAAATTAACAGTAATAAAGAGATACGACAGACTTTTGTACCTGAATCCAATTCGAGTAGATATCCTATTCGACGTACGCGTGTATCCCAAATTTCCGATATTTGGTTGTCGTCGAGATCGTATCGGTGCAGAATCGTGATAAAAAGATATGGCGATAGAAAGATGCATTTATGGTAAGTAGTATCGACGGTCGAAAATGTGTCGAAGGAGGTAGATTTGCCGAACGACTTGCAAGATAAATGTTCTTTATCGTAAAAGAAAAAAAAAAGAAAGAAAGAAAGGATTTCGTCATACGTGATAAGTCCTCGAGCGCAATCGCAGATGCGGAATGTTACAGCGCGGGCGCGATGCACCTTCAATTCGAGCTTTTAGTCCTCCCCGTAAGAGAAGTTACTCTTCAGTACTTCGGATGCTACCGGAGCGCATTGCATTGCCGGGAAGATCGTTCTTCGTAGTCGACGTTTTTTTTCTTTTCCTCTAAACGACACTACAGAATATAGATCATTTCCATGGTCGATATCATCTCGAATTGATTTTCCTCGCGATACACTTTAACTCGTAAATTTTGTTCTTTTTTTTTTTTCTTTTTCTTTTGATCACACGCGCGATCCTACACATTCGGTTAACGATACGGACTTTATAAGATCGAACGATAGTACCTCGATCGGTGAAAGTACAGTTCGCGTCAGCCGTTTATATCGTCGCGGTGAAATGTGTAAGAAAAAGAAATATCTCTCGACGTCAGCTTTAAGTTCGAGAAGAGTAAACGGAGGAAGGCACGGATCGTGATCCATTAGAAAGAAAAAAGAAAAAAAAATCATCGTCTATCTCGTGATAGGAGAGGGAAGGATCAATTTTCGTTTTAAACGATGCAAAGGATTATTTAAAAATGCGGTTGCATTCCGGAAAGCTCGAAGATCTATGAGCAAAGATGAACAACGACAGTCGAGTATAAAAAATGGCACCGTTCCACGGCATGGTCCTACTGTTGCTAGGAATCGGTTACCTGTTACACGCGGAACCATCCTTCGGTCAACGCGACATAGGTAGACCAAACGTTTGTCCTTTTCGACTCTTTCTATTTTTCGTTGGTCGTAGTATCGACGATCGGCCGATCGACCTTGTTAACGTGTCATGTCAAAGGTGACGTTGATTTTTAATACCGAACGTTTCTACCACATACAGGGATAATCGCGGATGACGTTGGATCGAGACGAAGAGGAGATCACGGATACTCGGCCGTACTTGAACGTATCGATGACGCGATGCGCAAGCATTATCGTACAAAGAGGCGTACATACTTTTCCAATGATCTTCCTCAAAACGTGACGGTTGCCGTCGGTCAATTCGCCGTGTTGTCGTGCCGCGTAGAGAATTTGGAAAACAGGACCGTGAGTCCTATCTCTTAAACATTTTTAACGCGACTATGGGATAAATTACGAACGCGCCGAATGTTTCAACGTGAAATTTCTTATCTCAGGTATCTTGGATGCGTAAGAAGGACGTAAGGATCCTAACGTCCATGGAGACGACATATACCGCTGACAAGAGATTCGCGATAATCGGTAAATCGCCAAATTGGGATCTACGAATAGATTCCGTGCAACCGGAGGACGCTGGTATTTACGAGTGTCAAGTTAATACCGAGCCGAAGATGGACAGAGCTGTCTATTTGAGGGTCTTGGGTGAGCAACTTATTAGGAATGAAATATTATCAAATAGTCTACATCGCGGTATATAGATCGATAACTATAACGTTTCTCGTTGCGCAAGACATACAAGCAAAGATCCTTGGCTCCGAAGAGGTATACGTGAAGAAGGGAAGTAAAATCAGTTTGACCTGTACCGTCGACATGCAGGACGTCCCACCACCGAGTAACGTAACTTGGTATCACGCGGGTACTGTCATCGACTTTGATAGTCCAAGGTGCGTCATAGAAAGGAGATAGATCGTATAGCGAGGGGAAACGCTCGCAATTACAAAGTGACTATATCAAATGTATCTTACGGTCGATAGGGGTGGCGTTTCTTTGGAAACCGAAAAGGGCAAGAGCTTTACCAAAAGCATGCTGGTAATAACGCGCGCGTTACTCAACGACAGCGGCAATTACACGTGCTACTCAAATAAGGCTGCTCCAGCTAGCGTGGTGGTTCACGTGTTGAACGGTAAGATGGATTTCTCTTTGAGTACAAAGAATTTCCTCTATTTTGAATTACGTAGATAAATGTTGGGGTAGCTATTCGTAGCTCGAGGGATACGTATATTCGTATTTGAAACGTTTATATGTCGTTGCTGATATTGGTAAGCGCTTAGCTTGAAATCTGTTCGCAGGAGAACATCCCGCGGCGATGCAGCACGGAGGAAGCGACAGTGTCAACAGAAGGATAGTCTTATTCCTCGCGATCGTACTACCGATCGTTATATTTCGGTGAGCGATGTTTCCAGTGATCTTATATATCGAACGAACGAGACGTGTTCCTGTAATATACATATATATATATATATACATATATTCATATATATATATATATATATATACCTAAGATGATGATGCGCGGATGGAACTGTGATCGCGAACTTCGATGTGTACCTAATATGTAAAAAAAATTCACTTTTCTATCGACTTAGAAAATTCCATGTAATCCACTCCACTGACCGCTGCTGACACACGCACGCACGCACACATACACACACGCGCGCGCGCGCGCGACGCGTATCATCGTATCCTATATGATCTTCGTGTTGTTCATCGTCGCGAAACTCATCGCTGTAGATTAATGTCGATCTATATCATTGCATGTCGATCCTGGAATGTATCATTGCTACGGCCTAATAAATTTCTCTGAAACGATAATATTAAAATACATTTTGGAAAGTCGTCGAATCGAGAAGGAAAGTGCCATCATGTGAATTGTTCACGTCACGTCTATTTCGCAGATGGGGTTCAACGATCTTCCGAGTCTCTCGAAACTTGAATGAATTTGCAAGTTCATCTTATAGTTACCTAATTACAAAGGGCCTTTCCTTCTCCCGATAATAGCATTATCATCGATGAATTGGGGTCACGTTCCCAATAATGAAAGGGGAAAGGACAGACTCTGGGTCGGAATATGCGTTCGTTTTCTCCCACCCTCTCCTTCCTCTCGATCTTCGTCTACCTCTGCCTTCCCCCGTCCCCCGTCCCCCGTCCCCCATCTGCCACCGCCTCGCTCCCTCTTTCTGCCTCTTCCTATGTCCACACACGTCCCACCAGTGCCAGTACGGATGTACCAGTGCTGGCCTCATTTTATGCAAATCACACAGAAGCATCTGTTAGATGCCCACCACGAAACGGAAACTCAGACACATCGGCTATGTAAATTCATGAGATTCTCCTTGTTCCCTGTGCAAGAGACTCATCGGAGAATTTACCCTCTATCGGCGCAAACTTGGAGTGCTCTACGCAAAGTATTTCTTTTCTTTCTTTATTTTTTATTTTTTTTTTTTTTTTTATTTAACGAACGACACTTCGTATCGTTCATATAGAAAATGGATTTTTCAAATCGATTTGTTATAGCCATCGATCAAATCCCGTTTTGACGAAATTTCGTCGGATATCTTATGGTTTGCGAGATGACACTTATCGACGCTTACTGCAGTTTCCTCTTTGGTTAATGACATGTTGACCCAGCGTTAATGGATCCCGTGCGATCTGCCTATAATTAGCGGAACACCAAAGACACGCGGTCACGTTGTGTTCTATATGAGAGAGAGTTTACCGTGTAAGCTAGATGATCGATAGTGTATCAACGTCATTGTACGTTCGCTTAAAAATATTCCCCATGGAGAAACGCTTAATACTTTGGCCTTTGGCTCTCGACGTGCTTTCGCCTAACCGTTGATGCATAATTCATATCTGCTCTTTCTGTACTCCGGTAATCATTAGACCGTGCAGTTTTAAGGAATGCAAAAACCGCCCCCTACCCCACTCTCCTGCACCCACGCGCCTTTATCACGGGGAACATTTTTATGCGAAAGTTCAAAAAAAGCAAACCACTTGTTCGTTCTCTCTCTCTTTTTTTTTTTGCGATCTCTTTACGTTCGTTATAAAAAGTTTTGACAAACGGTGAGAGGGATAGAGAGAGAGAGAGAGAGAGAAAAGGAGAGAGAACGCAGGATGGAATCACGCATGGGGTAAGGAAAATCCAGTTGAATTATACAAGGAATGCACTATACACGCAAATGCCTCCTTTATCTAGGGACCTTCGCGAGTTTCGCGAAGTCTCACCCAACGAAGGTTGAGAAGTCCACGAGGACGGGAGGAATGGGTCCGTGGATGCAATAAAAGCGTGTACGTGTATGAAATGACACGAGCCGAATAGGTATGGGACGTTTTCGACGATACTTGAAAATCATGTTCACCGTGCATTTGCGCGAGCCCCTGCCGACAGTCCGATATTTTTTCCCTTTCTTCTCGACTACCCTCGCTCCCTTCTGCTTATTTTTACATGTAAACACGAACATAATACTCCGAGCCAATAGCATTTCGCAAAAAATCCTCGATATTTTCTCTCGAAACTTTATATATCTTCGTATAATAAATCCGACAACGCGAAAAGGCAATAAGTGTGCGAGAGAGAGAGAGAGAGAGAGAGAAAAGTATTTTTATTCTCGACGTTACGTGATTGCAATTCACTCTATTTCGCAGATAAATTAAACTATAACCTCGTCTATCCTTTCATTTTATCTGACCCTGTGAATTATCCTAAAGTACATGGAAAGCACGTACGTGACATTTCGCTGGCTTTAAAAATGTCAGACTCGTACGGTATAAATGTAATAATCGTGGAAATGGCCGAAAAATTACGTGCATAAGATAGGCGGAATTTTTTCTTTTTTGTTTGTTTCTTTCTTTCTTTTTATTTTTTCTTTTTTGTTTGTGTTCTTTTTTTCTTTCTTTTTTTTTTTTCTTTCGTCTCAACACTTTTCATTAGCCGAGGACAAGTAGAACTTTGACGCGTACAAAAGCGGATTGTTAAAAACTTTTAATATTCTTTTAATATTTCTGCTATCTCTTAAAAGGGTCGATCGCGAAATGATTTTTTTATCAACTTTCTCGAGACGTACGATTATTATCCATCCGCGTTTTGGAACGAGCAAAGTAAAGGGAAGAAAAGATAAGATAAGTATAGGAAAAGGGAAAAAGAAAATGGTTATCATCGTCGGTACAATTCAATCGAGTGCGAGAAAGACAAAACTTTTTGTAAAGTACTTTACGAATTTTCTAACCGTGGGAAAGAAATGGAAGGGGCCCGATGGTGGCTGGTTAGAGATGACTGTACCGAACGAGAGTTTTATCGAGTTAGTCGACGAGTTCGACGACACGTTCGCCCAACTTACTTATGGAAGTAGAAATAGAAATACCAGAGAAATCTTATGGATTGTTTATCGACTGGTCTCGAGATTTCTCTGCCCTCGTTGGACTCATTGAATTTCTCTAATACGATAACGATTTTACTTTGCCGATGTGAAAGGCTCTCTTTATATCCTTAAAATGAATTATAACGACCGATTAATTTCTATTTCCGTACGATTTTCTTTCGCAATATAAAGAATCTCATTTTCCAGGCAAAGTACTTTATAGAGATCCATGGTTGAAAAAAGTTTCTTCCGACGTCGTCGACTATGAGCTCTGCGAGTACACCCTCGGTCTTTTAGCGCGACTCTCTTTATCCTTACCGAAACAAACTTTTCAAAGCGACTACTTGTTATGACAAGGCGATTAAAAAGTCGAGAATTCGTGCCGTTGAATTCAAAGGGAATATTTCAGAATTGTCGGCTAACGCTTTTTTTTTGTTAAAAAGGAAATGAATTTTGTTATTTGAATAATTTCTAATTTGTATCAACGACGAAACGGTAACGAGTCGTTAAAAGAAAAAAAAAAAACGTGCGATTCGAAGGTAATTTTGTTCTCTTACTATCTTCAGGTTGTTCTTCTCGTTCGTAAAAAGTTTTTAGACGGACGTGAATTCTTTGACACGCGTTTAGATAATCGACGACTTAATATGACCTCGGTCACCAACAAACGAAACATTCGCTCGAAGCAATCCTTGATCAAAGCCGAAGAAGGATTGGGAGTTAGTCTTAACGATTATTAACTAGTTACGATATCGTCGGCTTAGGTTATGTGTACACGATTTTTTCCAATAGATATCGAAATTCGTTAGGCTTTTAACGTATATAATGTAAATCGTTACGTGTACTTAAACATAGAATGTTTCGTAACGAGGTATTTTTGTCTAAAGCTTATAA
This sequence comes from Dolichovespula media, assembly GCA_911387685.1. Lineage (NCBI taxonomy): Eukaryota > Metazoa > Arthropoda > Insecta > Hymenoptera > Vespidae > Dolichovespula > Dolichovespula media. The sequence continues at coordinate 8,866,204 of OU426862.1, forward strand.
AAGCTTATAAAAGCTCATGAAATTAAAGAGGAAGGCATGTTAAAAGAGATAGGCATCTTGTAACGATACACCGGCATCGCTTGCAAGTTGTTACTATTTTTTTTCTTTTTTTAGTCCTCTCTCTCTCTCTCTCTCTCTCTCTATTTCTCGCTAAAGTATCAAGACCGAATAACAATCGAATCCTTCTTCCTGGCTAAAATACTCTCTCGTACGACGTCTACAGGATAAGAAGAAATCTTTTTCGAAATCGTTGGCCGTGCCCAATGGGAGTCGTTTTTTATTTCATCTCCGGGAGAAACGATTAAAGGTGAGTATCGACGAAGGTTCATCGAGAACGAGAACGAGAACGAGAACGAGAACGAAAACGAAAACGAAAACGAAATAACACGAGGGGAAGCGATAGAAATGTCTCCTTATTTCTCTCTACGCACAGATACCAAAATATCAAAACACGTATCGCCTGGAACCCTTCAGATCTTTTCGGGCCGAGGTAGTCGACGATATCGTTTCTACCGTGATGGAAAATAAATTATCACCCTTTTCGTTCTATCAGCCGGATAATGCCTCCAGGTTATCTATGGAGATTTCAAACGACGTCTTCAAAGCGATCAACAAGAGAGATTACGATAGGTATAAAATACGAATAAATAGAGGAAGCCGAAAAGACGTCGTTAGTTCTTAGTCTACGTATACTTTATACATACATTTCGTTTCTCCGTTCTCTCCTCGCAGATGTAAAATAGTGGTACAAGTGACTATCATACAACGTATGCAGCAAAGCGTACATTCCGCCTTTCAGTGCCTCTGGGATGTGGAACGTGACAATTACTCGTACTACGTTTTCGAAAATTCTCACATATACGCGTGGTGCTGCGTGTTCGGTCTTTACTACGAATGAAAACGAAATTCCCTCTCTCTCTCTCACCCTCTCTCTCTCCCTCTCTCTCTCTCTCTCTCTCTCTCTCTCTCTCTCCCCCTCTATTCCTCTCTGCGTATTTCTCCAGCTTCAACGTTTTCGACGACCCGTAGAGACCGTCTGGTGTTACCGAGGAACGAAGAGCAGGTGTCCTTTTATCCTCTTCTCCGTACGAGCGCGATCCTAGTGCACATATTTTCCTGTTATTATACGCGAGCAAGATCGACGATAGACGCCACGTACTTTCTCGTCCTTGAAATTCACGTTGGTAATAATCGTCGAGGTCCTAACGTTTACGTTTCTCTTTTTTTTCCTTCCTTTTTTTTGTTTTGTTTTGTTTTTTTTTTTTTTTCTTTACTCGGCGATACTTCGTATGACATTATTCCTTTATGTTCGAAATACAATGAACTCACGTAGCTAAAGTCTCCCGATCGATTATACCTATGAAGTAACTATCTAATATTAATATTTATTAGTTTCGTAACTTTCCGTACTAGCTCCGAACGCCATTGGCGACGTGACCGAGGCATATACCTTCCTTTCGGACTCTTCGACGAATGATTTATCGAAAAACTTTCAACTCTCTTGCTCGTCTTCTCCTCGTCGGAATAATAGCCGGCGATTTAAAGTTTTGGAAACACGCCCGATATTTTTATAGATATTCATCGGAGTTATCGGGACACGACATGCTAGACCGGAGAATAATGGAAACGTGGCCGCTATGAGGTAGACGAGAAACGAGCTGATCTCTATTACGCTGAAAATGATAACGATTCGATGAAAGCTGCCGGGGGAGGAAGAAGGGAAGGAAAAAAAAAAGAAAGAAAAAAAAAAAGGGAAAAAGAAAAAAAGGCAAGAAAAAATAGAGACCCCTTTTTCCTTACCTTTACTCTTTCCTCGCACGTACGTTTATCCAAGAATCTTTGAATATTATTTCGAGTCACCTAAGAGTTTAACTTTCTTCGATAAAAAGTGACGAGGAGAGACACGATAAGGAGAATATGACTTAGGCGACGAGAAAATTTTACTTCGTCGAACGAATAATATTTCTTCTTTTCTTTTCTTTTCTCTTCTTTTCTTTTTTCTTCCTTCATTTTCTTTTGGCACGGACGAGAATTACTCGAAGCTACTCGTAGATGAGTAAGAATACGAAGAAGAACGGTACAAAAACTCGAGACAATATCGATACTTTTTTCTTCCCCATCGAGGAAGACTAAGCTAGGACGATGATAACCAATCGATATTTAATTAACGGCTCTAAAAGTACGAGTTTTTTTCTTTTATCTTAGTTATACAGATAGTTTCTCGGAATAAGGCAAAATTGTTTATCGATAAAATATCGCGATTTATAAGTCCGGATATTCGAGGTGGAAAAATGTTTTTGAAATAACAATCGCCGTCAATAAGAAACGGAAATCAGATGTCGAGTCAAACGAACGAAATATATAATCACGATAGGACGTGTGGCCGACTATGCAGATGGATATACGCAATCGTTTTGATGGACGATGCATCAAAATGCACTGGTCGAACTGAATTTTGATCTATCCCCGTACGACTCGACGTTATTCCGCGAACTTTTTATCTTCTCTCTCACTCTCTCTTTTTCTCTCTTTTTAATAACGTGAATATAAGATCAATGAAAACAATAAAACAGATAGGAAGTGCAAGTGTTAAAGTGGGAAACAATGATCAAATCCTGTGTCATTTCGTAAAGAGCAGAGAGAGAGAGAGAGAGAGAGAGAGAGAGAGAGAGAGGGAGTGCAAGCAACGTTGGATGCATTTCGATGACGTTGATAAAAGCAAAGCGTGAGAGTCCGTTTGAACGGTCAGACGAATTAACGGAGATTGTGCCGGGCCGATAATATCGGCACTGTCATTGACTCTCTACACGAGGTCATAGATTTTTCGATAATGCGATTACAAGAAATATAAGCCGCGCCTCTTAATGACCCGGCTGGAAATTAGGGGGAAAATGTGTGGCGACTCGCTCGTAAAATTAATGGTGCAATTTCGACGTCGTACCATGCGGTGACAATATGGGGCGAAAGCCATCCTGCTATCTGCCATGTTCCTTCGCGATGCCCGCCAGGAAATCGCAGGGTACGCAGCCAACCCAAATATTTACGGGCTCGATCGTTGAGTTGTTCATAGACAAAGTTCCTCCTTTGCTTACGATTCTACGCTCGAACTTTCTTCAAAGCTTCGAAAACGGCTGGGAAACAATGGTCTCTACTCTCTCTCTCTCTCTCTCCCTCCCTCTCTCACCACCGATGCTCTCATCATTGTACGTTCTTACCAATTACCGTACGTTATCTGTACGAGTTTCCCGAAACGGTAATACATTTACCGTCGATGTTGTAGGTTAAGTATCGTTGATTAAATTCCTTGCTATTCTACGTGAGTTCACGGAAAGACAAAGCACGACTAACTAAAATATTTATATTCTACGTCGAAAGACTTATTAAAGGAGATAATCGGCCGCAATTTATCGGTTAATCTTTGTCACGCATTTGCACCGTCGAACTTTCATCGCGTCGCTCCCGACGTTTCCGATTTGACAAGGAGAAATTCGTGATATTCGCTTTAACGATTTTTATCCGATCGATGACTCGTCGTTGGTTCGGTGGAAACACGATTTTTTCCCTATTAAAAGATATACCTATTTGGAAGACGAAACGATGAGCTGTGCGTTTTGTCGCGGATTAGGACAACGCATAATATTATTATTGTTACATTCACGTTACGTTGATAGCAACGAATCGTTTTACGATGTAATGTAATATCCGTTAACGATATACATACGTATATAATCTATCACGTTATTATGAGTAAAATCTATCGAATTTATCAATGCCCCTCTTAATCTCTATAGATTGCGAGTGCAAGGGTTCCGATAAGAGAATAAGAAATGAAACGTAGATTGGCCGCATTTCGTAGAATTCTCGAATCGTTTCCGGCCGCGACTCAAAATCGATCGGGAACGCATATCGAAGAAGATCCTCTTCGTCTTCTTCGTAAGAAAGCGTCACCGACGTCAGGTAACGGCACAATCTATCACCGGCTAAGTTTCCGTTACTGGATTCGACGTAAAATCAATGCCGATCCTCATTTCCATGTAAATTATCTCTGATACCGCAGCATTGAAAATGGAATACGGCCGCGCAGCTTTACGGAAATTTTTCGATGCAGACGCCGAAAAACCTTTTTTCTTCTTCTTCTTCTTCTTCTTTTTTTTCTTTTTTCCCCTTTTTTCCCCTCGCTTTTTCTTTTTCTCCTTTCCCCCCCACCCCCTATAATCGGATCGAGCGTGAACTAGGTTGACTAGAGGGTGACTAGGGCGACGGTTTAACGAGACCGTAATTAAATTTTGTTCGTCGAAAGATCTTGAAAAATATTGTCGACGTATCGTTACGACGGCGTAAATGGATATTTTTCCTTTTTTGGTTTCTTTTTCTCTTTTTTTTTTTTTTTTTCTTTGACCGCTGGCTAGCAACAACCGCGAAAATGGCTAAAACTGGCCATACCTAGGATTACTAGGGTTTGATACGAAACTCGTACGTATATATTAGGAAACACGCGATCGAGGAGAAGGCGTGTTCCCTTCCGTCGGCGATGAGCTCGTCTACTGCGAGAACAAATAGTTTTAGTTTGCGATGCGAAACTATCAAGGGAATATACGCAAGAAAATGGGGGATGGGAACGGTTTCAGTTGTCGAGAATAAGACGGGCTTCCGGAATGAACGGCACGTCCCTCGGCGATCACTCATGCTTATGACGGTATGCCTTGTCGCTGTATTCCCGTGTATTCCGATTTCGCGCGTACAGACAACGTGATTCGTCTTTGTCAGATTGGGAACTTTAAAGCTAGCACCTTCCTTCTTTCTTTTTTTTTTTTTTTTTTTTTTCACCCAGATTTATGCATTTCCCTGCTCCGACCGTTTTGCCCGCAAATTCGCGGCGTTCTTCTTCGCGAAAAACTGCATTCCGTGCAATCTGCACGGAGTCCCTACGACTTTGTCCTAGTTTTTATTCGCGCGAAAAAAAAAAAAAAAGAAAGAAAATAAAAAAACGTTCTTTACGCTAGGAATTCTGTAATATCTTACGTGGGAATAATAAAAATCGTAGGAACGTTCACACTAGATTACACTGTATTACGCTAGACCAGACACTCGAATATTCCTTTTTTATGTATTTCATAATCCGAGAGAAAACTATCCCAACGATATCGTCGTCGGTGGGGGTGGCGGCGACGGCGACGGCGACGACGACGACGATATCGACGAAGTTCGAGGGAGGAATAACGTTTTAATTTATGGATCGCATCGATATCGTATCGGTAAAAAGCTCTCAGAAAGCTCGTCGAAGCGAGAAGCGAACGAGGATCGAAAGGCTGAAGAACGAGGATCGATATCTTTTAACGGTACTCTCCATTTGTAAGCGAGCTTGTAAATAAAGCACGATCACAGGTGGAGGATGGATCCAAGCCGATGCGTGTCGTACCGATCGTTCCCTCTCCCTCTCCCCTCCCCCATCGCTCTCGCTCTCTCTCTCTCTCTCTCTCTCTCTCTCTTCTTCTCTCCTCTTTCAGCTACCTCTTCCGGCGGCAAACACACTCGAAGCACTCTGGAAAGCAAGTAGCACTTGAAACTCCAATCGCGTAACCAGCCACGGTTCGCGAAAGTCTGTACCGCTCGCGCGCGAGCCTATATTAGATTATTATCCATTAACTCGTATTACCGCGGCCAGCATCACGATTAAATTTTCTCGATAGCGTAGCCATGGGAGCGTTTCTGAAACGCGCCAGCAGACATCCAGAGAGCGCAGCGTCCTTTCAGCGTACTGCAAACAGTAGTACCTAGGTTGCTTTTCAAGAGTTTCTCTCTCTCTCTCTCTCTCGCTCTCGCTCGCTCGCTCGCGGCTTTCTCGCGCATCCGCTAGCATCATCATCGATATGTATTTACGGTAGCCGATAAATGCCGAGTTCGTAACTTTGACGAGAGAGCATCGGGCTTCTCTCCCAAACGATAAATTTCATAACCCCTTTTCATGGCCCTTCGATTTCCACCCATATATTCCAACTAATTTGGCCCTTTTCTTCGAGTAAAACCTTCTCCACTCTCGCGCCAGTTAGCGCGAACATTTTGCTAAAGAAGCTTACGAAAAGGGGGATTTGCATACGCGTTTACACGAAATTCTAGAACGCCCGCTAACGAAATGTTGTACGAAATATGCTTTCCCGGTATTCGCCAAACGGATTTTTCATCGATCGCGTTATACTCGGAACGAAATCATTGTTTCGCGTTCCATTCGAAATTGGATAAATACGTGGGGATTAAGAAACTCGATATTACTTTACTCGTTTGTACCAATGAGAAAGGAAAGATGAGGATATTTTAATGAAGCGAACTCGCGGGCTTGACAACCGAAAGACGCTACAAGGAATTATACATTCCGCCCTTTTCTCCCTTTCCATTTTCTAACTCCGAAAGCGTCGAGGGGGGAGAGAGAGAGAGAGAGAGAGAGAGAGAGCAGATTGTTTCGTGAGATTGAATCCGCGCGGAAGGGAATGTGGTTTCCTGAGGAAACCGAGCTCGCGTGCCATGCCCGATAACGATAAGTCGGAGGCTCGGCTTAAGGGAAAATAAAGACAAATGGCGGCATTTCGTGAGGGACAAATTGAAAAGCGAAGAGAGGTGGGAGTTACGGCACGTACCACACACGTCCGGTTAACCGGTACGGCGAGTCCTTCGTCCTTAACTCGTCTTCCGCCCCCTTTTCCACGAGCTGTCCGATTTCGTTCCCTAGTCTCGAAGTCGCTACAAAGCTTCCGCCATTTTTTCCAATTAACCTCGGGATATCTCCTACTCTCCTCTACGAGTGCTATAATTGCCTGCGATGGAAAATGCTTCGGCTCAAACTGTCACGCCACAAAGTGTTGAAATTAATTATCGTATCGCACTGTTACGAACACTCGTCTCTATGAATATTTCGTCGTCATTAATTAGATACGGCTCTTATAGAACGTCGATGTCGTGTTAATAATTTACCGTCTGTTCGACGTCACTATCGAGCTTAATCTACCGTCTCTCTCTCTCTCTCTCGCTCGCTCGCTCGCTCGCTCGCTCGTTTTTGTCTCCATTTTCCAACGGATTTTTAGCCTATCGACTTGGAAACGACATCCTCGCGCTTTAATACTTTCTTTTATATTTCCTTCGTTTCTCTCGCCTCTTAAACTCGAGCTTCCTCTTTCTTCCCTCCTCTCTAAAGTATTCGTCGTCGCACCTTTGGAATAAACTTTCGGCGCAATATCTGAAATTGGATATTAAAGTTATTAGAGAGCCGTTCTCGTGCGATCGCGCGAAACTTTCAGCCGCGGAATTTAGCAGGTTGTCTGGCTGGCTAGCCGGCTCACCCGCGCACCCTTAGGTGTCCGTAATATTTTTCATGTCAAATGGTGCGTCGTTAATCCTTTGCACGGGACATTGGCCCTTTGTTAAATTTCCTCGGTCTTTCCTATCCAAGGCGAAACGAAATCGTATACATGCTAAATTGTATCATCTCGGAATTAACAAAATAATTGATCGTTAACAACGATCGATTCGATCGGTAACGAGTAGCGAATGATCCATCGTGTAGAAAAAAAAAAAAAGAAAGTAAATATATCTTGACTCTTTTATAATTAAAGGGCACGATGTATCTATGTATTTGGAGCAAAACGGAAAAAGAGAATGGACGGTATGAAACGGGCAGCCATGATTGACGATCGACGACGAAGTGACAAGGAATATCGATGGGAATCATAAAGTCGCGAGGGAGCGTCGCTCGGCTCGACGAGGGAACAAAAAAGGCTGCTAATAAAGCGTAGTAGATGGCGACGGGAGGAAGGAGGTGGTAACCGAGTGTTCGCCTTGAAAACGATCAAATCACTCTTATTTCTCGGCTCCGTTCGAATAGAAAATTAGGTTCCGCGTTGCAATCGGCCGTTTTCTAATAATTCTACCTTGGGTTACTGTTCTGTATCATGTCCCTTAAATTTTTCTCACCACAAATGCGACAGTGTATACGCGCATAAAGCGAGGAGCGGGTTGTAGCGTGTGTCTGTCTCTCTTGTGTACGTGTATTGTATGCGTCAGAGAGAGAGAGAGAGAGAGAGAGAGAAAAAGTTGCAGTACCGCGCAGACAAATTATGTGCATATGTATGGGTGCACACGCGTACTCATGAACGTAGGTGTATAACGCGAGAAAACAAGTAAAGGTTCTGATGGCAAAAGTTCTGAACAATGTCAGCGCCATAAATTGCCAGTTGAAAATGGAGTGGGAGGGGAGGGGAAAGTGCGAAAGGAAAGGAAAGTAAAGAGTGAGAAAGACTCATGGCAAACTGTCATACAATCGTAAAGGATTATTAAAGGGATAGAAAAGCTATATCGGTCAGCTAATTTCACGGATAGCCGGATGATCCAACGTGGGAGGCTGGCAGGCTTTCGTAATAACGAGTAACGAGTTATTACGATCGATCAAAGCCGATTCATAAAAGTATCTAATGATTCATGGAAATTCCCAACGATGGTTCGGATTAAATAAGCCACTCGATGCAAAACCGTCAAAATATAAATATCGATTTAAACATTCGAAGTAATCGGCTTACTTTCATAAATTTTAATACGCCTTTTACGACGCGAAAACTTGTAATGGAAAAGTTTATCAAACGAAATTTCGTTCGAAAACCCATAGGTTTAAACTTTACGTTTATAGACTCATTCGTGTTAATTCGATTGATATGCGTCGTCGGATTTCTCCGCACGATAGGAAATTATTGTCTGCTTGCGTCACGATACATATATCATATTAGCGAAATTACGTATCGTCGTTCGCGAGTGAAACCTTTGACGACGTAGTATCCTTCAATGAGAGGCATAGTTCCATTTCCTTTTTTTCTTTCTCTCTTCTTCTTTTTTCCTCTTCTGTTTTTTTTTTTTTTTTTTTTTTTCCTCTAAACGAGACAGATCGATCGAAAAAAAGTCGAGACATGTGCGTATTTGCGAAAGCCATGCGATTCCATAGAAAGCATTTCGCAATTCGACGAAAGGGAAATGCAGCGATCGATTATTCTAATGTATCGATTACGGTACCGTCTACGGTCGAATTTTTCTTATCGTTCGAATTACGCTATTACGGAAGCTATAAGCCATGTTCGTCGGACTGTAAAACTTGCCAACTTAGAACTACATGTACTCGGATAAAGCTCGCCATAGTTCGCTACGTATTAGAGAAGATAGAGATGATTGACACTTTAGGTTTCGGGACATATTCTAACCCTGTATATATCTTGGACATGTACATAACCCGACCTAACGATCGCTTCTGTAAAGTACCACGATATATTTATATGTACATTCTGCTCTAAGATACATACATAACGCGTACACGAGAGCCCGTATTCCCGAGGAGACCTCTTCGCTTCATTTTGATGCATATCATTATTTTTCTTTTTCTTTGGTTTTTGCATCGTCTCCATTGTTCTAGCCTATTTCTGACAGGCACGATATAGGACGAGGCGTAGGTATATAAAGTGCACCCTTGTAGACTACATCATCGTTCCACGTTTCATCAGAGAGCGACGATAACGGCTCAAACTTTGAAGATGCGCACAAAGAGGAGGAGAAGAGAGAAAGAGATAGAGAGAGAGAGAGAGAGAGAGAGAGAGAGGAAAGAAGTGGAGAAAACGTCGACGTTAAAGAAGGTGACGAGGATCTCTTCAATGCGCGAAAGCTCCCACGTATACTTGGAATAAATATGAAAACGTTGATATAGAACCTCGGATTCGTTTTCGTTCAATTCCTATGAAATGCGCTTCAACTTTGGACTATAAGTTTCCGAGATTGTATAGATACTTGCGTTAGCAAGTGAGATTCGTTCGAAATACTTTATAAACTCGTACGCGCACGAGTAAGGGTGGGATCGAGGGGGGAGGGAAAAGAAAAGTACGAAAGGAGCGTACGATATTAACGACGTTAGAACCGACATAGGGAATAAATATTTTAGTATCTTCGCTGAGAATCGTTCGATTCCTTTATACGTTTCTCTTAGTTTTCAGGAGTAAGCAAGATATTTTGACGCTCTCATTTAAATCCCTCAGCCCCTATATAGTTGAAAGTAGCATGTTCGAGCAACGTGGCATTTCTCGGCTATCCGAAGAAAACCCTTAGAAGCCATAAACGTGTAACGAAAAGTTTTCACCTTTATTCTGATCTGCTATAACGCGCTCGCCAAACGATATCTTTCTACGATTCCTCTAGCACGGAGAACGAATCTCCTTGAAAAAGATCGCGAGCGTTCCACGCTACGAATTTAGTTCGGCTAATCCTGCGATAATCCGACGAGCTATACTTTCGAGTTTTATTTTGAAAGAGAGAGAGAGAGAGAGAGAGAGAGAGAGAGAGAGAGAGAGAGAGAGAGAGAGAGAGAGAGAGAGAGGAAAAAAAGAAAAAGAAGAAGAAAAAAGCAAAGGAAGAAGATCTCCTTAATCCAGGAGCTTGCGATCTGACGAACTATATCAGTCGACTGGCAATTTTTCATAACGATGGTTTTTTCTCGCGAACGATTAATCGTCGAAAATAATCCGAGTTATATCGACGCTCCGCTATTTCTTCAATTTTTTTTTTTTTTTATTTCTTTTTCAATTTTATTCAGTCATCCAGTTAGGGATATATAGCGTCTACGAGACGTGTTTCGACATGTTTCTTTTTTTTTTCTCTACGACCGATCGATCGTATCAATTGATTATTATAAAATCGTTGAGACTCGATTGGACGACTCGGTTGAACGATATAATAAACGATAATCATACCCATTAACTATCACGAGTTAATTAAATTCCTTCTTGTTTATATCGACCGGAATTAGTTCAATTTTAAGAATAGATGTAGATTAAACGTTAAAGGCAGAGACGTGTGTAGTGGGTGAAACGATAAGGAAACACATATTATTTTTGGTCTCTCTCTCTCTCTCTCTCTCTCTCTTCGAAAAGATACGCGAGGCGTAGAAAAAGCAAGCGCGAAAGATTTCAAAGACCGCAAAGGATCGAACGTAGAAGGAGCATCAGAGGCGATTTTCCAATTTCCAATAACGAGAAACTCGACTCTCCTCGTTCGCTCGGATTTCGAGCCGTAACCTTTCAGAGCTTTATAACACATCGGTGAACGGCGTTGAGACGCGATCGTACGATCAGAGAACATCGCGCACGTATTCGTTCGGCGACGTAACTTCCCCCGAAAATTGCACGTTGTTCTCACCAGGTATATATATACGTTAAACGAACTCTTCGCGACAAAATTAATTGTATATCGAGGAGAGGAAGAAGCTCATTCTCGTCGCACGTTTACGATGAAGTAGAAGAAGAAGACTCGTCCTCTTTGATGCGGCACGTTAATTTAATCATCCGAGAATAATGATGATTATTTGTTTCGATTTTCAATCGTCGAGATATTTTTTCAACGATCGATTTCGCACCGACTCCGGGCAACGACTCGATCGTCGGATTCGTGTTCACGTTCATGGGTCGCTTTTCTATGAACCGACGGAGGCCTACGGTACCCGAGTACGTTCATGCGTGAAGCGAAATGACAACAATGCTTTCGAGCTATTCCGAAATTATAGAACGCGTGCAAATAGCGAACGATCTTGTTGTTGGAACAGCGAGCAAAGAGAATAGGAGAGGGGGAAAGAGGAGAAAATAAAAAAGAAAAGAAAAACGCTCGGCATCGTCGTCTCGCTTTCGGGGCTTCGTTACGCTCGTCGATTCGTCGTCGTCGTCGTCGTCGTCGTTTAGTTAAAAAAACCTTCCGAAGCAAAAAACTCATTCCAACGACGTGAGGCGAATCCTAGGAAAACTATCGCCCCAGTCATATATTGTTCCACTTTTTAAGCGATAACTTATTAACTGTTCCCGTAGTATCTGTGAAATCTGGGTCAATGAGATTTCGATATAATTCTATAGATAAATGTGATTCTTGTAACGTTATCCGAAGGTCGATTGTACAAGCATGGCACGGGATCGAATGAGAATATGCGAACGGCGACGATGGCCCAATATCGTCGAACTTTCTATCCTTATCTTAATTTTATCGCTATATAATATTTTCGATTGATACGGCAAGGGTGAGGGAGAGAGGTATAGTCCAGAGAGAGAGAGAGAGAGAGAGGGGGTAGATAAGAAGGCACGAAAGAAAGGAACAAATGATAGAGGCGAAGAGAAACATCGAGCGGAGGATCGGGGGGATATAGGTAGGTGGGTAGGTAGGTAAGTGGGTAGGTAGGTAGGTAGGTAGGTAGGTAGGTAGGTAGGTAGGTAGGTAGATAGGTAGGTTTGTCTGCTCGGCGGTGACAGCAAAGCGTAGGAGTGTTCGAACGTGGACGGAATTGCAAGAGGATTCGCGAGAGCGTAGTCGACCCTTTCCATTTATATTCCATTCGGCGAGAGGTCGCTACGCGAGAGAGTATTTGCGAAGGCTCTGCTTGTGCTCCTAGCTTCGAATCCTTCCTTTCTCTCCTTCTCCTCCCCCCTCTCTCTATCTCTATCTCTATCCCACTTGGTCTACTCTCCGTATCACACACATCCCGTCATCCTTATGCGCGCATACGCGCGTTTTCCTTGCAATTCCATCTCTCCAAAGTCCAACGTCAAACAACGACCGAGTTGTCCCAACGCGTATTATGACGTCGCGCGACATAGGCACGATCCTGAGATCCATTTGTCGTATAGAATTTCCTATTGGCAAGCCATAAACTCAAATATTTCGGGCAATTAATTCGCCAAAGATTTTTCTGTATCGTTTTCGCCACATTTACTTTTCCTATCTCTGGAGGGGTCGAGGACGAGGGGAGGGAAGTACGCTCAATTATATCGGCAGTATCGCCGAGTATATAGAATTTGAAACGACTTCTATATCGCGCGACGTTGTTACAAAATGATTGTGTTTCGAGTTTCGTTAAATTGCTAATTAAAATCAATGAACGCGATATAAAATGCACAATGAATTCTAACTGCGTCACTCGATAATTTTACATATGCCCGGTGCATTCGAATCGAGATAATATAAATTTTACGATCGGCTCTCTCTCTCTCTCTCTCTCTCTCTCTCTGTCAATATTTTAAATACCGTACGTACGCTTGTTAAAAGAAGAAAAATTTGTGAATATTTCTCCTTGTGCATAACGAAAATTTCATTTAATCAAGCGCCACGCGCTAAATAGAAAATATTTCATTGTGTTCCGTGAATTCGGTTGAAGGGGCTTGATCAATAATCGTTGGCCGAGTTAACAATGATACCCCGAGTCACCGGGTCAATCGTTTCTATTAAAGAAAACAAAAGAATAATTATGTAAGGATAACGGGTATCGACAAAATTACAGAGTAAATATTTTTTATTCGGTAAATAGAAAATAAACGGTCGTGATATACACGTAACCATGTTCGTAACCTTTCCGATGAAATTTTCTATCGGCAAAGTTACGTGACACTAAGGAAAGTCGTTAGACCTGGCATACTGAGAAACATTGATCCGTTATAAACAGCGCCTGTTGCTATAGAGTCCTCCTACCGTCCTACTCATTTTATTTCGTCCGATACGCACGACCGTTACCACTTCTGTCGTTTAACCGAGCTAAGAAGAAAGATCAAGAACTTACCGTCCGTCTTCGTTATCAACTTTAGTCCCACTAGTTGGAAGAATTCATAACTCATTGTATAATAATAATAAAGTTCGGTTAGTATTCGAGCCTAGGAAACAGCAAAGTCAACGGGGATTCGACTCTTTAAAATTGGCTTTTGTCTCTTCTCGAACTCTCCGGGAACTCTCGATATTTTTGATAACCGGAGTCTTGTTTGCGGTTAGAAATTAAAGTGATTGAAATTGAAACTTCTCCAAGAGCGGAGGGGCGTGGGCGTGGGGGGGGGGGGAGAGATAGTCATTGCTTAGGATGAATTAGTAAGAGGATGAACAAAAGGAAGCGAAGATCCGCGCGAACTTAATTAATTGAATATATGAGAGTTTGTTCGTAGGAAAAGCGAGGTTGGCGAACAGTCGCGGTATGTACGACGAATGGAATCGGAGGTAAAGGAACGAAAGAGATAAATAAAAGAAAAGTGCAATTTATACGCGCGATATAATCCGTTTTCTCGATCGCACGAGCGATCGTACAGAGGTATCAAGGCCCGACCCATAGGTGTTCTAAGAGAAGAGAAGAGAGAATACGTGTACTAATTGGAATCTATGCGTACGATAAAGGGTTCGATCGTACGAAGTCGGATAGTGACGCGCGTCTCTGTAATGAGTAATTACGAGTTCCCCGTCGTAATTAGACGAATTTATTATTAACCCTCTTCGACGTGTCGGACTAACGAGCATCGGAGACATAATAATTGATACTCAAAGGTTTATTGAGAAAAAGATAGGATCTATTTTCTCCCGATGAGACAGTTACAGGACGGTACAGTAAAAATAGTATTACTATACACTATAGGAAGCAATCACTATCTCCTATGCTTGTAATTCTTCGGCCTTGCGAGCTTTTTCAATCGTCTCGAGCATCTCGCTTTCAAAGCAGCCGGGGAGACGGTGAAGGCGTCCTCCCTGAGATCCGTTTCCATTCCAGCGGGACGTACCGCGGGCTTCGCCAGGATTAACGTCCTCGGGGAAGCTGCGAAATTAAGGAGCATGCATTCTGTCGCACTAATGCGCCCTTTTAAGGCGTACCCGACAAATGACTCGAAAGAAAATGAATTCAATGCCGGGTGTACGGTGAATAGGGCGGCGAATAGAACGACGGCATCCTCCTCGGCCAATAGAATAAGACACGTTTAATCAGGCTCACCTTGTGTTTGGAGAAAGGAAGGTGTAAGGTAGCTAATAGCCGTGAAATTGCTTCGTACGCGAACGCTGCTCTTCTTAATACCAGCCTCTCTCTCTCTCTCTCTCCCTCTCGTAAAATAATCTCCCGTTTTGCGAAAGCGACGAATGAATATCGGCATCGACCATATACGATCGATATAATAACTGTCTCGACTCGGAATTTCGTAATATGACGTGACCAAAAATACGATGTATCAAAAACGGGAAGGCGTTATCGCGATGTTAAAAGAATTTCACCGACGTTATCGTTTTATTCTTCGATGGTACCTAATGCGATTTCAATTTTATCGTGCCGGACTACTTCGGAGATGGAATCTCGTATCGGAAAATAGGTTAAATTACGACCCGTAAACGCTTTGGTAACGTTCTGGTCTTTGTGTCCAGAAAAAATGGCACGAGCCCGACGGCGTACCGGCGTACCAGGCGTACCCGGCATCCTATTCGCGTCAATAGGATCGTTTTTCCTCCGGACGAGAAGTGTTTAGGCCAATCTTTCAGTTCGAATGAACCGAGCGAAAATGAAGGTTGACCCACATGCCGTGTTCCGAGGAAACGCGGCCTTCGACGCTTGTACGCGAGACTGGCCAGGGGAAAAAAATTCTTGCACTTCGCTGCGGTCGAGGCTGCGCTAATAGAAGGGCGGGCTGGGGGAGGGGAGGGGAGGGGGCGGGGTGAAAAAACAAGAAAAAGAAAAATATGAGAGAGAGAGAGAGAGAGAAATGTAACGAAACAGTGACCGTTTCCCGCATAGCTTGGTAAGTTAACGAAAAGAGAAAATTCTTGCGCCTAATCGACGAAAGCTAAAGAAGGTTCTTTGAATAGGACGAATGATCAGCTATATACGATACGTATGATATATACCGACGGCTTTCAAGGCTGCTCGCGAAACTACGCCTGGTTTCCTTGGAGTAATAAATTCCAATTCGGTCTTTCGATAGGCGAGCTCCTTCATATGCTCGGTGATCTTGTACCTTAGAGCGGATCGCGCCACCGAAAAGGGATCTCTGCCAAGCGGAATCTCACGGCTCACCGGTACGGCCAATTTATGTATTCGCCTCATCCTGACCGGCCGCCACCTCTTCTTCGGAACCTGTAATTAAGCGTAGTATCTCTATCGTCGTCTATTTTTCTTTCGACCTCGATAGGGAAATTTCATTTAACCGGGATTACGTTTATCCAGGATCTATCGCGATGCTTGGGCATAAATTTCGAGTAACCTGCTTCCCGTCGCGATATCAATCTGTAAGCGATCGTTAGATATTATCGTTAAAAAATGCTCTATTACGTGTCTCGGCTTGTGAACGACTTTTGGTTTCGCCAATTTCTCTATGATCTCTCTGTGTCGCTTCCAATCGTGGTCTCTCGGCGGTGGCTTGCCAGCCTCGGGAATCCGATGCTCTGCGACACTGAAAAAAAAAAAAGAGATTTTATATTCAAAGCGAGCCTGTGCGTGCTTTTTCTCCTTTCTTGTCGATCGACGGAGAAGCTGCTCGTAGCCCGACGAGCCACCTAATATTTCATGCAATTTCGATCTGATCGTTAGCGAGTACATTCAGGTTGTCAAGGACCAGAGATTTTGGTGGATGCCGCGGGAACTATTGGCACTCGTTGAGAAAATCAATGCGAGCTGGAAACGCGAAACGGCAAATTCTCATTCTATCTTTCGAGAGAGAGAGAGAGAGAGAGAGAGAGAGAGAGAACGAGCAACGATTCGTTATCACATCGGTCCCATCCTTTATCTTTGACGGTAGCAAGCGATCCAAAGAACCGTAGACTCAAAGGAAATGACGCAACCCTTTTGATAAAAGGAGAGAAAAGGAATACGAAGAAGGTAAAAGCCAAAGAAAGGGTAACTCGTTTTGCACCGTTGCAAAGAGTAAACTGAATGTGCGAGTATACATTTACGTATGCCGTATACGTACGTACGTCCGTACGTACGAACGTCGAGTAAGAGGTTACTCAGGAATCTAAATCCGACTTTATACGGTAGACTACTCTCTCGCGAGTGGCAAGTGTTCGGAGGACAATCCGATTAGGTTCGTCCTCTCGTGAAATCGAGATCGACGTCGAGATCGAAAGACGCTGCGATTCTTCTTTCCTACGGAACGTGTCCGATCACTCCGAGTCTTTTTCCACGGGCGAACGAGAGCAAAGTGGAAACTTGTGCAGGCTCTTACTACCTACGTCTCCCTAGCGACGAAATACTGTCCGGCTCCGTTCGATCCTTCAAAAGATTCTTATTCGTTCTAACGAATAAATTTCGTTTCGTCGTTGATGAGTTCGTTCGAAAGCTATCGTTCGATTCGATCGTCCTCGAGCATCAGTCGCTTCAAGGAATCACCGAAAGTAAACGAACGTCGAAAGCTTTCTCATCGAAAAAAAGAAAAAAGACACAAAAAAATCAACGAACGTTTTAACTCGTATCAGCACTTATCGTTTAATGGATTGAATTCTCGCGAAATATCCAAAGTGATGTCGTAAATAAGAATTTTATATTTTCTATCTCGGATATACCGTGCGCATAAATACATAGATATCTAGACACGCGTACTTCGATTACGTATCTCGATTATATAAAGTTTTAGAAAAGTGCTTTGGCGCAGCTTGGCTCGTGGGAGAACGAAGCCGGAGATTTTGCACGGTTCTTAGATCCCGAGCGCGATTGGATTTTATTTCGCGTTTCTGTGTAAGACCCGTTTACTTCTACGCGCACGTACGCTCGCACGCTATACACACGTGTATATATATATATGTGTGTGTGTGTGTGTGTGTGTGTGTGCGTATATATTTATACATTACGCCGAGGCCGTTCTCCGTTGCCAGGAGGATTCTCCGCGAGAATAATGAGATAGAACGGGCGCGAGCGCGCGGGTCACGGCATTTTAAATTCCAAGTACGAACCCACCGCATTTTCGGCACTGCCAGAGCCCGAATACGACTGGTACTCCTCGCAGCGAGTGTCTTTGGATGAACTCGTTGGTACGGTGGCGGATAGTCCCTTCTGTATGAAAAATACATTTTATAAGATGGGGCCGTAGGTAAGAGCTCGCTGGGTCGGCTTTAAAAGCGACGAGTTTTAAACGGCTTCGCGCTTACAGAAAGTCGTATTTCTTGGTTACATATTTTGGCCGGGCCATGATCTTGAGACGCTTCGAGGCCTTACTCTTTAGCGCTGCGCGAGAAATTGCGTTTGGATCTACCTGTTTGATCGATCGTTTTTCTTACTAAGTCCTTAGCCTCCTCCGTAATCGTTGATTTATGTTCGTATAACGTTGATTATAATCGTATGACTTATACGTCAAACCTTAGCTTACCACTATGTTCATGTCCGTTCTACGAAGTCTTCTCCAATTTGGACGTGCCAATAATCTGGTGTGTTGCTTTCGCGATAGATGCGCCATCGCGTATTTGATTCTCTGGGACACCATATTTGCGAGGTTAATACTATTCCTTAATACCTTTCAAATATCGTCGGACTCTACGAGTTAGCCCAGAAAAGACTTCGCTCGGATAAATCGGATGATCGCGGCGTTATTTTCGATGCACTCGATAAACACGCGAACCTATCTTTACTTTGTCCGATTAACCCCATTAATTTTGACAGAACCGTCGGAATACTAATGCCAAGGGGTGGAGAGGGGAGGAGCAAAAAAAAAACAAAACAAAAGAACGGGGGTATAAAATTGGAGGTAGCGTGCACCGTCGAGCGTCACAATAGTGACTTGATTTTTACGATAAAAACAATGATCGATAATAAAAATGAAAGAAAAGTGGCACGATAGTTAGTGGCTGCGACGTTCAACAATTTGCTTACCGATTAAACTCGTTAACAATCTATTTTCAATCAGCGGTATGCGTGACTGGAAATGGACTGCAATTTTTCAGAATTACGGTTCCCATATTGCTCGTTAAAAAATACAAGTCGAGCTCCGGCGAAAATTAACGCGGGAGAGCGAGACAGGGGCAGAGAGAGAGAGAGAGAGAGAGAGAGAGAGAGAAAGAGAAAGAACGCGTCGAGCTTTTAATCAATGGTATCGTCGTTCGAAACAAATCGGATATTTTGCGAGCGTATGTTCGATAACCTGTTGGTAGATTAGTCACAGTTGTATACACGTTTCGTTTCATTCGTTAACTTCCCGTGCAACCACTATCGTCGTAAACGAACATTTTCAAAGGAAACATCACCAAAATGATTTCGTTATTCGTCGAATCACGTGCGGATAACGTCGACGGCTAATCCATTGAGCGAATGAATCGGTCGAGAGATGAGGAAGGAGGAGGTGTAGGAGAAGAAGAAGAAGAATAAGAAGAAGAAGAAGAAGAAATAGTAGTAGTAGCAGTAGTAGCAGTAGTAGTAGTAGTAGTAGTAGTAGTAGTAGTAGTAACAAGAAACGCGGTGGATGTAATTTCGAGCTTGATTCGGACTTTGAGCATTACGAACAAAAGTTCTACCAACGAAGAACTCTTGAGGGACATTCGTTTGGTTTTATTCGTTTTCAGCCGGCTACGAATACGATTCACTCAAGCATCTCTGCTTTCTCTCTTTCTCGTACAAACGTATACACACATATTCTCTCCTCCTTGTCGTCAACTCTTGTCCGTTCTCGCTCTCTTTCTCCGGTTTCGTTATCGTTCCGTCTCTCTCTCTCTCTCTCTCTCTCTCTGTCAACCCCGCATGGGAAATCTCAAATACGAGTCTGTTTACCTGGCACTTGAAATCCCGAAGGATATCGATGATAAGATTTTACCGCTCTCGTTCTCACTCTCCTCACTCCAGCTCACCCACTTTCTCTCTCTCTCTCTCTCTCTCTCTCTCTCTCTCTCTCTCGTCCTCTTCGTCACAGCTTCAACTCCTTAACGGAACAACTTGGAGAAACTATAGTTTATACCACACGCTAAGTACTCTCGAGGCTTTAACGATCATGTACCAGGTAATATGAACAGATTTGCACGTTTAGGCGACTATTAAACGAAGACGAAAATCGGATCTTCGTGGCGCACGGGAGACCGCTAAAAGGGTGCTACTAGGAATAGGTTTCCTGGATGAGTAGAAACGCCGCTTTCGGAATCGTTTGTGTAAAACGCGCGGGACGATATACCCGCATTTCTAATTAAACTTTAATTACGGGTCAGAGGACGCGGTGTTATTGGTTTCGGCAAAAGGAAATCTCGTTATTAGAGATCGCTCTTCCGTAAATCGTTGATCTCCGTGTATGCTGAAAATTCCATGACTGACGATAAAAAAAGAAAAGAGAGAGAGAGAGAGAGAGAGAGAGAGAGAGATAAAATTGCAAAAAGAAAAAAAAAAAGCAGAGGGAGAGAAATAGAGACCGGGGGATCGGGAGGAAAGAATAAAAAAATATCTCGTATCCGTCGTATGACTATTTTCGCGAGGCAAGTTCAGGGCTGGCGGGGGGTGGCGAGTTGGAGAACATTGACATGGAAAATTCAGGAGACGGTCATGGGAATTGTCACTGGTCGGACTTTATCGGATTTCTCGTGGAAGCTTTCGGCATTGGCACTGCGACAGCTCTTGTAACCGGGACAAACAAAACAGCCGCCGTTTTCGCTGATCAATTTTCTTTCAATTTCGTCGAAGGGGCCGGAGCCGAGATAGGCTGGAGATCTTGTGAAATTCTTAATTCACGAAACGGGATGAAACGGCGTACCAGTTTTTTTTTTTCTTTTACTCCTCTTTTATTATTATTTTTCTTCTCGCCGGAGACGTGCAGGTTTAAGTAACACGGTGGATTCCGATTTTCGTTATACCTTGAAGCAGAAACCTCGTCCCTTCTTCCCGTGGGACGAAAGAAAGTAATCGTCGGACGAGAGGAACAAAAAGGGAAGAGGAAAAAAGAAACGAAAACAAATAAGAGAATATAATAAAAAGAACAAGAAAAAATAATATGAAAAAGGGATAGAGCGAAAAAGCAAGAAATTAGGGGAAAGTAGGCAATGGACTTTGCGACAAAGGCCGATGTTGTCGGTACATATTCATGTCTACCGGCAAAAGAGCACCCTCCTCGCTTGCTCGTGCTATCTTTTTTCCATCTCTCCCCTTACCGTTTTTTCTTCGTTGACTTTTAAACGCGCGAGGAGGATAAAGCCAAGGGGGAGAGTATCAAGAGTCGCCGTTGCCCCGGCGTAAAGAGGCGTTGAATAACACCATCCAAAGTTTAATATCTGAAAGTCCTTACCTTTTCTCTCTCTCTCTCTCTCTCTCTCTCTCTCTCATCGTTCTTATCGTTATACCAATTTAATTCACGCCTTTCGATGAAATTTCTCGCCCCGATTGTTTAATTATTCGAACGAATCAAAGACCTTTGTTTTTACCTTTCGACGCGTATTCGTTTATAAGTACAATGCTCGATCGAAGTAATATCGATTCGTAAGATAGCTTCGACGAGGGATAGCAATCGGTTAAATGCGAACGCGCTCTCTTATAACGATTTGTTTAAACGTTCGTGATTGATCGTTTAATCGTTCTTAGGTGCGATGAAACGAAAACTCAGCGACTTATCCCCGTAATTGCTTATGATCTTCGAGCGCGTTCGAGCTCGCGCGCACACGCCTACACGCACAGATACACACACGCTATCGGAGATATACGAATACAGAGACGGGTTACGTCTAAGAGATAGACATTACGTTTCTTCCGCACTCTTGGCAATGTCTTTCCCTCACATCGATTCCACCACCACCCCTATCTCCCTACCCCGCTCACTTTTCCCACACTTTTCACGATCTTTCACGTCTCGGAGCCCGCCCACCACCCTCCGACCGAAGGATATTAACTCTGAAAAATAGATCTTCCGATAAAAGGATTCAAGCGAATAATATTTTTCTTCCATCTGGACTTAGCGGGCCGCCACTTCTCGACGTTCCGGGTTAAGGAGTAGGGCCAAAGAGGAAAGAGGACGACCGAGGTTGAAAGGACGGATAGGTAGACACGGACAGACGGATAAGATAGGTAGATACGTAGGAAGAAGAAAAAAACGAGAAACGTAAAGTATTTTTATATACTCGTGCGTACATATATATATTTTCTCTTCTTTCCCTCCTCTTTTTCGTATCTCGATTGTTCCTTTTAACTCGACGAGTTAACGCGAGAACATTGTTATTTGGAACGAGGTTCTTCGAGACGGGCCAGAATCATCGTCGTTGGCTTTCAAATTGGCGTATTAAAACCGATCGTAGATCCTTTTTTTTCTTGTTTTTTTTTTCTTTTTTTTTTTTTTTTTGAAGAAATTGGAAACGACTGACGTTTTAATCGTTGACGATGGTATTATCTATTTTGTTGGTTTTTTTTTTTTTTTTTTTCGTTTAAATGTCGAATTCGAAAGAAATTCTTTTGAAACGTTGAGAGAGAGAAAAAAGGGAATGACATGTTGCGAAGTGAAATGGTCATTGAACGACGAGAACAAGGAGCTCCCGTATCGTCTGGGTTTAATTAAAACGCAGAATGAAAAAGGTCCGGTTACTTTGAATTCTCGCGAAGACCTAGAGGGAATCCACGGGTAGGGGGGAGGGGGAGTACGGCGGGTCTCGGTAGCAAGTTGCCGGTTCGAACTCGAAAAACTTCGGCTTCGACCCCATTCGTCGTCGGGATCAGCGTGAAAGAAGATAGGAGCGTAGTCGAGAAAAGTTATCTAGCATCTACGAGAAGAATCGAGAGAGCGAGAATTCTCGTATTTCTTCCCCTTAGGTTCGTTCGCTCGGTTCCACTTAGAAGACCGCTCTCCTTACTACTTTCAGTTACGTCGAAGGCATAATTTTCTTGCCTTTCCGCGAGAAACTCGGCCCTTGTTTGATCGTAACTTTAACCGAGGTATTCGTTAATTAGCTTTAGCAACAATGCCGATCACGGTGCACGTTTCTCAGACTCCGTTTTATACGTGCTTCGATTTAACGGAACTATCGTTTAATTTTCTTTTCTTATACTTGGACGGTATAGATGTATAATAAAGGTTTAAGCGCGTTAAATAAATAATTGAAAATGAAAGGCAGAAAATAGGATAGGAAAAGTGAATGGCCCGCTTGGCTACAGCCAAGAATTGTCTTGTACGCGTTGCCAGTCGGTTATCTCGGCTACTTTATCTGACAAAACTCGGGAAGCACGGTCCGGGTTCTGTTAAAGCAAGAGAAAATTATATCGCGGAAGTTGAGAGTACAGGACGGGAGGCGCGAGCTTTCTTAAACTTGGCCGTGTCGCGCCGCGTCGCGTCGCGTCGCACCGCGTCGCGTAGCACCGGAAACGCGAAGTAACGAGTCGAGATAGCTACGCTTTCGGGGAAGTTTTCTCTTGAAATTGTCAACGTCTCCGTTGTGCTGTCCTTTAACGCTCTCTCCGTTGTGCTCCCCGCAGGAAAGATAACGTTTCTTTCTTCTTCCTCTTCTTCCTCTACTTCTATCTTCCATTTACAATTCGAACGGACTCGTAATACATTAACAGTTTCTCGGAGAGAATTTCATTAACTTTACATATCGATCGTTTTAAGATCGACTCAAAGGCTATTTATCCTGGACGGAGAGAGACGCTGCTCGCGCTATTCCACATTTTCTTATATACGATACATCCATACGTAATATCGACGTTTCTTTCTGCGTGACTGGTTCATGAACAATGAGAGGAATCGGCTTTACAACTTGGCAGACGTTGTTAGGTACCAACCGATGCCATTCATTTTTTTCAATTTCCGCTTGGACCACTTTTCCTCGTTTCCCTTCCAAATTAATCGTCGATTAAATCGTCCGCCCGCGCAATACTCGATGTGTGATTCGAGTGAATTTTTCGTCCGAGCACTCTACGTATACGTCGAGAGTAATAAACGTGAAAATACGATGGGATAAAAATAATATATATATATATATATATATATATATATACACAAGCTCGTCGAGATATATAATTGCTTTCCTTCGTTGAGAGATGAAATCGAACCGTAATGTATCATTGAAAAATCGTACGGTCCAATTTAGATTTTCTCTCATTAGGGGCGAACGAGTGCGATTCGTGCGTGCGCGATCCAAACGCAATTTTCGAGCACCGGCTAGATATGCGTGCGACTTGCATAAACAGGATAATAAAAAGCCTCGCGGAGCCTGTCCTAAAATAGTCACCTACGAAATTCTATATCTCAATATGATTAAATCGATCTAGATAGTTTAGCGAAATATATACGAGGAATACTGGATTCTATGCTGTAAAGATAAAATTCGATTAATATCGTAATCAAGTCAAAGTTCGATTAGTGAAAGGAGGGAAGGCGAAAGAACGATTCGGTTTAAGTTTCGACTACAATCTGTTCTTTTTTTCTTGCTCGTCCCCTTCGGCATACCATTCTAGCGGCAACCACGGTCAAAGTATCGACAAAATCCAAGGATTATGGTATAAGCTCGCAAGTCAAGTCCCCTGCAAGATTAACCCAAGTCTCCTTATGGCGGAACAATCTCGAGTATGTTGGCTTTCCCTTCCCTTCTCTCGAGAAGTTTCAAAAACGATGATTTATCGATGACGAGGAAATTGATTTTTGCGCGATCGTTGACTCGTCTCCAAGGTTACGTTCAAATCCATTCACCCTTATAAACGCGTAACGCCACGATAAAAAAAAAAAAAAAAAAAAACTATTGATACCTATCGTAATCGTGGAACGACACAGCGTTTCTTCCTTCTATTTTTTCCCTCTTTCTTTCGTACGTTTTGTCCTTTTCTACAAACCCACAAACATGCATTATTGCGTACAGTCCACAGTACAGAAACATACTCGTAGGAAATTCTTCATATTTTATGCGATAAATGTTATTTATAGAAAGGAATTATTTTGTTTACAACGAAATTGTTAACGCTCGTTGTAAGTTTATTAATCGTGATTTCATCGTCTTAAGTACTTTATTTTCGATTTGTAAATCATTGAAACTTTACCATTAAATCGATCGAAGAGATATATCATTTTGGACGATAACGATGCCTAATAACAAGCGATAACGTGACAACAAACCAATAAAAAGTATTTTATTTTCGAATAAGACGCAATCGAATTTGTAAAATTCGTAGAAATAAACGTCATTTCTAAAGACTCGGCGGTAATAATTCGTCTTAACGGAGATAAAGTAGGATTTTAAAGAAGCCGATAATTGTTTCACAGAATTTCCGATTGATCGATATTGAAAAGAATATCAATTGTTCAAGAAATTGTATTAACGCAATATGTTGAGAGAATAATATTCGGTATGATAAGGCAAAATTCAAAAAAGTGTATCACGTAGTGATCAAATAATACTCTAAATCGATCGATTTATCAGAAATTCGATAAACCTTACATCCGAAAGATTTTAAACGAGTCATTATCTATGATATATCAAACCGATTCATTATCTCTGAAAAATTTAATTTTTCCTTAATTAACAAAACATTGCATAGAACATCATGGTGTATGATGAAATGCTTAGGTTTTCTGGATCACGTTCAGCTTTTTATATATACATATGTAAGTAATAATAATAATAATAATAATAATAATAATAATAATAATAATAATTATTGTTATATATCAAAATCAATTCTTAAACGCTACGTACATTTAAACGCCTACTTTTTATGCCGACAAATCCGATGAAAGATTTTCTTCGAACGCGTTACTACCGCTCATCGAATTTTTTATGGAACCAACCACGTACGTTATCTCTGAAATCAACTTTTGTCCAACGAGTTTAAGTGATTCGTCATACTCTACGCTACGAACGTGACGTAGCTAGCACGATTCATCAATTATTGTCGTATTCATTAATGGCGGTCAAAGTACATGGCTCTCGATGATCGCATAACCTGGTACGTTGGGTGTTTTCAAAGTTGCATAATTTCTTTTTTTCTCTTTTTTCTCGTTTAATATTCTCGATAGAATAGATTTTTTCTATTTTTTATTTATTTATTTTTTTCCTTTATTAATTTGACAAACTTCGTTTATCAGAGCGCACACGATGACAGTACGAATACACCGGAATAAAAATGAAAGGAAAAAATAAATGTTCGAAAAGCTGGAAGGTGATCCTTCGCTGAAATAATTCGCCGAAATGAACTACGCGTTATTATAATTATTATAATAAACGGGATATCTTGGCGAACGTCTTGCATCGTCATACTCACAAATAAATAGAGGAGGCAAAAGAAATGACTTATTACGGGGATAGAAAATGTTTCGTATTAATAATTTAGACGTTAAATGGGGTATGATCCTTGATGAGATGTTCGTATTTACTCGGCATTTTCTATTAATATTTTCTTTTGTCTTCGAAAATCGATGAGATTCTAATTGTAACCTTTGGGCTTATAGAAAAATGTCAAAGTCTGTAACGATAAAATTACGGACAGATTAGATAAGAATGTATAAGATATAAAGTATCAAAAATGATAAGAGGGTTCGCACACGATTATAAAAGTCGCTTTTTCCCTTTATATCATCAGTTAACGATTAATTAAGCTCCAAGAGCAAATAAGGAGGAAGAAGTAAATCAACGTTCGTTTTTCATCATGAAAGGCAAGTCGCTGCTACTTACACTAAATATCGTATCACTCAAAATTCGTAAAGCCACATTTCCTTTATTTTCTTATCAATACGATAGAGAAGCATAGAATAAATAGAAATATTAGTTTATCGCGGAATAGTTAGATTATTATTAACATTGAATATTCTAACAGGAGAGTTCGCGATAATAGTCGCGTTTGCGACTGTCGTTACGGCCTATTGGCCCGGAGACAAGCCACTTCTGCCGGTTCCAACGGTTTGTCCAGATGAGGACCCCATAGATAAAACGATACATCTGGCACACGACGATTGCGAAAAATTTTACAAATGCATAGGCGGAGAAAAAGTCGAAATGTTGTGCCCATGGATGGACAAAGAACATACAAGAAGATTGCACTTTAACAAAATATTACAAATTTGCGATTACCCGTTTAGAGCCGGTTGTAAACAAAACCATATTCCTACCACGCCTCTCCCGACGACGCATCTGACTCCGCCTCCGCCTCCGCCTACAAACTGCTTGAATGCTCCAGCGGGCACAACATTCCCACACAAGACACGCTGCTACAAGTATTACTATTGTCTCGGTAACGGAAGAAGTGAATCCAGGGATTGCGATGACGGAATGACTTACAATCCGGCAACGAGAAGATGCGATAATACTGGACTATGCGCAATTAAGGGTCCTTGCAGGAATATAAAGGTAGCAAAGGGCGGTTTCGTATATATCGCTGATCCTGAGTCTTGCAAAAACGCCTATGTTTGTGGGGAAGAGGATGACATGAAATTGCCCTGCGAGGGAAACTCAGAATGGAGCAAAGAGCAATCCAAGTGTTTGCCAGCTGATCAGGCAAATTGTCGACTATATTAATATTACAAGTAATAATTAGAAGCGACATATTTGTCCGTCTTGTACATCCTAGGATAAGGCATATTCTGTATTTAATGTTTTATTCGTCGATTATTCTCATATAACTTATTAAATGTTCCACGTTCGCTTTTACAGCGTCCGATGTAATACAATATTTTCGATATGCATAAATATCGTACAAGCATAATAATTACCAATTCCTTCTATTCCCTTCTACGATATTTTCTACATTTACTTGAAGTCAATTATTAACCGTTGAAATCAATTTGAAATTTATAATGAAATAAAAAAGGATGAAATTACGCGCCAATTTAATAAAGCGATTCGCTTTGAAGGAGGAAAGTGGACTGCGCTATTAAGGAATACCGATGATAAACGTATTTTGCGAAGGTACATGTATTTAAAAATTATTACACATTTCTAACATTCCAAGGCATTAGAGTGTTAAATAACTTATAAAGTAAAGGTATGTCAAAAGTAAATGAGTAAATAAAGAAAAGATCTTAAATAAAAATGATATTAAAAATGTCCGAAGGTTCTATTAATGCTTCAGATACCTTTAGTAAAATCAAATAATATACATTTATAGCTAAGACTGCACACAAATGATAGTAAGAGAAATGCGTATATGAAAAAAAAAAAAAAAAACAAAACAAAAACAAAAAGGGAAGGAAAAAAAAATTAAATAAAGATCAGATCGAACGTGTAACTTTTGCGATACCTTCACTGAACGATACCATTATAATTCGCAAAGAATGTTTGCTAAAAAATAAATTATTATAGTAAGAATTTAAACGCTATTTTATTAGACCTAAAGCGTATTTTAATAATTTATATACATATCCCTTAATATTATATATTTTTTTTTAACGCGAGTTAAACGCGAGTTCTGTACATGCGTCATGTTTATTAAACCATACTAAAAGGGAATTACGTTCGTCACGCTTATATTTATCAATAATATTGTGTAATTAATAATTTTACATGATATTTATATAAATTTGTGCTATTACCAAAATGATCATAGTTCAATAATTCATTGATAGATGTTTCATATCGATCCTATGTTACGGAACTTTTACTTTCGATTGTTTGCAATATTACAGGTAAAATAAGTATTTCCTTGTATGTACAATGGCAGAGCAACAATTAACATGAAAGTTCAATATCAATTTTGGGAATAACCGCCAAAAGTGTATTTCCTCTTTATCTCTATTAAAATTAACTGCTTATCTAATGCGTACATGTATAAATGTAAATGTATAACCGTATAAGCATATATGCATGTAATCTCGTATGTGTACATAATGTGCAGTTGGTTCCCGTTTTTCGCAATATCGTAGATATCAACCGTTAAAAAATATTACCTCATATATACAATTTTTCTTCCGTTAACGCATTCCCTTCAATCCATAGAATTGATTCGAGTCTTCTTTGGATTGAAATCAATTTTTGATCAATAAACGCTGAACGTGAGAGGCATTGTTTTTCAACTGTCGATATGTGTATCAGCATAATTTTCATTATTAATTATTGTATCACATAAGAAGTTTTACTTTATTTACAGTAACATTTTTTCTTTACCTACAATTTAAATATTTATAATTGTTTTATATATATATATATATATATATATACATACATATATATATAT
Source organism: Dolichovespula media (assembly GCA_911387685.1). NCBI lineage: Eukaryota > Metazoa > Arthropoda > Insecta > Hymenoptera > Vespidae > Dolichovespula > Dolichovespula media. The sequence continues at coordinate 8,895,080 of OU426862.1, forward strand.
ATATATATATATATATATATATATATATATATATATATAAAATATCAGATAGAGCAATGGGAACATTTCTCCTGCTTAATCGTCTTATATTACAGAGTATGAAATTATATATAATTAATTCCAATGAATAATAATCGATATTATAGTAAGAGATTTTTTATACGTATAATCAGACAGATCTAAAAGAATGTCAAAATTACGAAATATTTTATCGAATTCACTTAAGATGCAAACCAAAAATACAAAAAAAGTAATATATAATTGTTGATTATATTTTACTTATCCTAATATTTACATTTTAGTCATATTTCAGTCTGGATTATCTCTATAAACAAAAAGATTTCTATCGCTTGAAATCTCAATTTATCATAATATCCATTCTCGCAAACTGATTAAAGTTAGTTATCTATAATGTGATGTTTAATTCAAGCAAACCATTGATTCGTTCGCACTAAAGTATATCAATTTGAGAATTATGCCATTCCCATAAATTTTATATATTATAAAAAAAAAAAGAGAAAAGAAAGAAAAACATCACACTACAATATGATATAATAATAAAGAAAATGAAAAAGAATAAATATTATTATTACTATTATTATTATTATTATTATTATTATTATTATTATTATTATTATTATTATTATTATTATTATTACTATTATTATTATTATTATTATTATTATTATTATTATTATTATTATATCTAATTAGAAAATCTATTCCAATGAAAAATGTTTTTCGATTTTTCCAAACTTATCATTATATTTTGACTATGATTTCACATTTTTCTTTAGTTCATTCAGTTTAATTATGTACCAAGAAACAAACAATGTTTACTCAGTCGTTTAATTGGTACATGCTATAATGTTTTCCTTCTTGTCATCACCATAAGGGTGTGAATCGTACGATGCATAGGAATAAAAAAGTTATCAATCGCGTCACTATATATGATTCCCAATAAGTAATAATATAAAACATACATATATATATATCTACATACTTGTACATATATATACATATACGTGTAGTAACCACGTGTTTTTGTATGCAGTACTAGGTTCACTTCATGACCACAGAGTTTTTTGTCAAGCATATCTCGGGAAAAATGTCTGAGTATAAAATGACTTGACCATATAAAATTGTCAAAACTTTACATTTTTCTCTTCTAAACTGCAAACGATATAGTTAATAAGATACCCATTCCCTGTGAATTTATCTTGCTTGATATCATAGACAATATACACATGTTCGAAAATATTGTGTAATTTACAATTTTATAATTAGCTTACAGCGTATAAAATGATATCTGTGAAACTGAACTTTTGCATGTTTTAATTTCATTAAAATTTGAATATATGTATACGATTGTGTCAAATAATACAAGATAACGTTCAGAAAAAGTTGAAAGGTTTAGAAAGAAAATTAATTAAAAGTCGAATATAAAACAAAAGGCAAAAATTAAATCTGTTAAAATTCTAACAAACGATTATCTAGGAAGAATTCAACGTCACTTTCCGTTAGCAGTGCATAATGTATGCAGAGAGAGAGAGAGAGAGAGAGAGAGGGAGAGATATGAATGTTTAATTAGATTAGATCTAAAGATATAGACAAGTTTGTTAGGTAAATCATATTAAATGGTGATATTCGTGAAATACCCTTAATATTTAAATTAATATAAAATTCACTAGGGAATATTATATAAATAAAAATTTGATAAGAAATGACTAAAAGAAAGCATCGTGTAATGACTGTCAGGTACTTTCTATAAATTGGCTCTTTTTAACTGCTTCAACCAAATAGCTGTTCATCTGATATTCACACGTATTATTAATATCACATACTAGTTTTAAAGCTTCTACGCGGATGTTCTGTAACCAAGTGTGTGAATGTAGGACTTTTTCAATCTATTTCCAATATTTTCTAACATCCATATTGCTAATATTCATCTGTGGTAACATGAAAGAAATTATGTATGCATAGCAGGCAATCTTTCGTGTCAGTTTAGAAGTGTAATTCAAAGACTGCACGATATGTCTGAATGGTTGTTAACTGTTTTTTCTGGCTTTCCTCATGCCATAGAAATTGTAACATTAATTCCTAGATTTCCATTATCCGCAAAAAAATTAGCAACAGATGTGTCAAATACAAGGCAATCCGAATTTAAAATAGCAGACGAGACACCTTCATGTATAGAACGCGGCATAGCTTCCCACGTAAGGCGTCTCTTATGTCCGTTTAGTTCTAGCCTATTGAAAATCATGCACATAACGACATATAATAATAATTATATCGATTTAAAATTATAAAAAAAAAAAAATAAAAGGAAAGAAGAAGAAAAGAAATGAAAACGAAGCTTACCTGTAAGCAAAATTTTCTGCTTGCTTTCTCGAACCAATCAATTGAACGATGGCAAAAAATTGTTGATGACCGTCATATTTTTCCTGCTTCTCGAGTACCAACATGAAATGATGACCATAACAAGATTGCATCATTACCCAATCCACAGCTCCGGGAAGATTAATATCAGTTGCCAGAAAAACTATGTCTTCTCCTATCAAAGAAATATGGCAATTCGTACATTACGTATATTTAACCGTAGACCCACACACGCGTATCTCTTTAAACCTCACCTTGAAGAGTAGTAATGCTTTTATGACTCGTAACAAGATGTGGCATCACTTGTTCGAGAGATCCCTGCCACTTACACGATGCACCAGGGCAAGGACAACTATATGGACGGAATTCGCACGCATCTTCGTGATCTGGCTTTTCGGTATGCACCAAAGACACCGTGCACCCGCTAATAGAGTATTTGCAAGGAAACATTACATTACTCGCTACCTTTTCCATAGCCAGATTCCGAATATTACCTAATTCAAAAGAGAACCAATACGATAAATAATACATAATAAGTAAATATAAGAAAAATCTTTGACATAGAAGATATGGTAATTTGCTTTTTTGTCATTTATTTGAAATTCTTAATTAAGATTCTTATTTTTCTCTTCTTAAGTGTAGCTAATTGCGAAATAATATAAAAAATATTTCCAAACATTTAATACAATCTTTTTCCGCTTAGATAAGAAAACAAAAAAAAAAGATAAGATTATGGCCTGGTATATATTTCGTATTACGTTAGATCATAGGTGGATCTTTTGTAATTAAACATATAACAGGAATAAATATTTTACATACCTAACGGGCCTCTACAAGTAGGGCAACAGGTAAGTTTTGGTCGACAGTTACTACAAACGAGATGTCCACTTTGACATTGCAAGATGGGTGGCAGCACATAGTCAAAACAAACGGGGCATTCAAATAGGCTTGCTAAATCAGTCGTACTGCTTAACGACGATACGGATGAAGATGAGGTACTGGCAACACCCCTCCCTTTTTTTCCTGTACTTATATTTAACTGTGACATGTTTTTCTCCTAGGTTAAGTACCAAGGCAAACAGTTTGATAACGCAAATACAATAGTTTTTCAATATCAAAGGCGTCTTTCAGACTTGGTGCAATCTCCTGGCACTTATCCACTCCATATCTGGAACTTAATTAGTTATTATTTAATATAAATTAAAGAAATTTTTTCATATATTATATCTTATATATATGTGTGTGTGTGTGTGTGTGTGTGTGTGTGTGTATCAAATGTTTATAAAGCAACATTATAATGTAATATGATAAAAATACAATATCTCATCATATCTAAACAAAACACAACATACTAATATAATCAAATAAAAGTAAATTTGCCTTTAATATATATGTTTTTTTCGATTGACGTTTAATGCATAATAGATCTCCGATAGACACATTATTTACTTCATTATATAATATGCGTTTTATCCACGATAACACTATCACTAAAAATACGACAAAGAATATTGTAAATGAAAAGTTTTAGGCTATGAAGACAGAACAATTACAACAGACCCTTCGTTAATCTTATTTGTGTCGAGTAAATTCATTGTCACCGGTATAACCATCAGTTTCTCACTATGAAGTGAGAGTATTTTAATGTATAATGTTTCCCGTGTGACGAGCCAATTCCATTTACGGCCGATTATTCGTACGCACGAGTAGAGTCACGGACGAGCATACATACACAGAGCAATACAGTGTCGTAATATGTAGGCAAAAGTCAACACATAAACAAGATACGGTATGATGAACATGTATGACTGTTCGTGGAAAATTCCACATGTAGCTTGCGATTGCCAACTAGAAGAAAACGTGTTCGACTTACCGAGATAGAGATTGTAGAAAAATTTTGAGTCGTTGTTTCAAAAAATACAAAGACTACTGCATGATCAGGATTGTGACATCAAAATACGATAAAAAGCACTTTGGAAAAACGATGAGAATGTCGACGACGACGACGACGACGACGACGACGACGACGACGAGGCCGACGACGACGACGAGGCCGACGACGACGACGACGAGGCCGACGGCGACGGCGACGGCGACGACGACGACGACGAGGCCGACGGCGACGACGACGACGACGACGACGACGACGACGGCGACGACGGCGACGACGACGACGACGACGACGACGACGACGACGAGGCCGACGGCGACGACGACGACGAGGCCGACGACGACGACGACGACGACGCCGACGAAGATGAGGAAATAGACGACAACGGTGGTGACAGCGACGACAAAGGTTGTTGCTGTTGTAACGGCGGTGGTATCGACTTCATGCGACCCAACTCCGGAGCTTTTGCAACAAACGCTTTCGATATCCTCCGGTACATCGATGGTGTATAAACAAGCGTGTGGTTATTTCGTCCGCGGGAGGCTACATGACAAAATCCCGCGGCCGACGATTCAGCATAATCCGCTCTATTAATTGTACCAGTCCTATGTGAGACATAGTGTAACAGCTCGCTTTTTATTCGTACTCCCTTCGGGCACCTCCGTACGATGTAATGCGAAGTGATACGACGACACTGCAGCTGTCTGACCGTACGATTACACCCATGCAGCTGCCATTCTAACGTTTAATCCTAGTTCACAACCTATCCGATACATTCTTTCTTACGATCGTCGACGAATATGGACGAATGCGCATACGACTTTCGAGCTTACTTATTGGTCACTAGAGGCGCGTTCGGCATCGTTTTTTCGAACGCTTCTCGTATCAAAAACATTCGCCTGTCGGACACGTGGATTGGTCGAATTCGAAAGATATAAACGACCAATAGCGCATCGAGTCCGACAACTTCGTTGCTTCGTATTTTAACGATTTTCTACAGACTAAAATGGTAGCTGAAATAATATTTCGAAAAGTCTATTGTCGCCAATATATAATTATATTCATCGACTTGAATTAGTAGTAGTATGAAATTTGTTATCACGTCCGCTGGGTTATGGTATGGTATAAAAAAGAAAAAAAGATGAAAGAAAATATCAAACGACCGAAAACAAAACATTATATTTCGATTGAATCGTACGGAACGACAGACGCCTTTTAAGTAATTGAAAAAAAGTCTTTTAAGTAATAGGCATTTTATTTCTTGCTATAATTAAAATATACACTGTGTCATGGGTGAAACAGGCGAATATTAATTAATCGTAACAAAATATTCATGTTATTTCCTTTAATTTCACACTTTTTTTCTTTTTTTTTTTTTTGTTGTTTTTCCTTTTATATATATATTCTTCTTTTTTTTTTTTCACACGCAGCAAATATGGTATACATAGTATACAGATTTAATTTCAAAAGCATAATTGGTTTGGCTTAAAATCTCGGAGAGTCGGTGAAAACAATTTAGTATTAAATTTGATCGATCGCGCATCGTTATATTACATTTAAGCCAAACCGTTGATACTTTTGTAACCTTTGAATGTCTTTCGAATGTATAAAGCTTTTTCAGCCTTGTAAACGACATAATTTCGATGTATCTAAACGTAGTCTCACTGTATCATCATTAGCAACGCTTTTTTACAATAACGTTAATGACTTGAATTTAGCGGTCAAAAAATCGCACGAGTAGTACCCGGTTATCGAATTCTCTAGATATTATATCACGTCGAACGATACGCTACGTGTTAACAGTCTTTTCGCGATATGAAGAGCAGTCTTTGTAGTTTGTAATATCAAACAGGAACTGCTATTCTCGATACAAATGCGAAAGAAATGTCAATGTAGCCTACACTTTTTCGTACCTTTTTCTAGTCATTCATGTATTTTGAAACATTCTGTTACTCCAGTGTCTTAACCAAATTTTGCTTTTGCGTTACGCGCTTAGATGGTAATGTTTTCGCCGTATTCGTGTGACATTTACGCCATAATGAGTACAAACGCGACGTCTAAACTATACTACAATGTTGTGTTACAATTGAAGAGAAGCAAATAACATACAACATACATATATATATATACACACACATTATATATATATATATATCTATATGTGTGTTATGTGTGGTGTGTATATATATTATACATATATATATACATCTCGTAGAAATAATCTATTGAAATTTCAATAGGTCGTTGATATATAAAGCAAGTGGTATTTTTGTTTCTTTTCCTTTCTTTTCTTTCATACTGTGTTTGTATTGTTTTAATGACAATTGTCGTTAAATACGAATCACAAATATCGTTCGTAATTTAACGTCGCGCAAGTATTCCTTATGTATAATACCCAGGACGTTCATATTTTAATTATACATTTTTCAAATGTTTTTTTTATCCTTTTTTTTTTTTAAATCCTAATCTCTATATCAGTATATACTTATGTGTACCTGCATACGCACATACGTGCAGCATATTTAAGATTCATATAAGTTACAAGACTTATCTTTAGATTATAAACAATTGTATGATAATAGATAATGCATATAGAATATAATCTTACAAGGAAGAAGTATGTTTCAATGGGAGCAAAATTTTGGTCCATAAATGGCAATTTGCTGTAAATCGAAATTAATCCGAATTAAAACTGCATACCAATGGGGAAGAAGAAAAAAAAAAAACCAAATGCAAACTATACATTGTTCTTGTTTTTCTTCTTTAAATGAAAATAACACCAAGCACATAGTAAAGAATACACGAATAATGCAACCTAAAATTCTAAAGAATAGCTAGAGAATAGCTATAGAATAGCTATAGAATAGCCAAAGAATAGCTACTGAATATAGCTAGCATTAAATTATTAGATACACGGGTTAGTATGAGAAATGAGTAACAAGGAGACAGGATTAAATTACGAATTTCACTCCACTTGAGATTTCTCCGTGAGGGATCTAAGAAAAATCCTTTTATAACAATCAATACTCGCGATACTATGGTATCGTTATCGTACGAGGCGAATATATATCAAGAACGACTCAATCCGCAGATATTTCCTTCGTAAGTTTATCATTCAAGTCGAGTAAAATTATAGACATCGGTGTCGATGGCCCTGTCCTCGTTTAAGAAAATGCACAACATCGTTACTTAATTTTACTTTAAAGATTATTTCTCGTAATAGGAGGCAAAAATGTGCATTATACAGAAACTGACATGATTCTTTTAAATTCGTAACATCATAACTCCAAACCAGTGGGAGAATTTTTTTTAACAAATGTACACAAAGGTATCTAGTATTATACAGACGTGACGTATGAAGTTTAGGAAATTTAAGGGAGATGGTATAGGGTATTCATAATACCTTGTTCCATCCAAATCCCCTCGTTTCAGTCTCTGACTGTAATTAGATAAAGTTGGTCTACCTCCTACTATATTCTTGTATTTTCACCATTCTTGAGCGTATAAACGAATTTATACCCTGCGTTTAGTACGGTTGATGTCTCTGAAATTGACGTGGTCCCTGTCCGTTTCCTCGCGGCTTACCTTGAGCCGAATATCCCATATTTTCGTATCCGTCGTACCCCGAATAGTCATAATTCCCGTACATGTCGTCGTATCCACCTTGATAACCGTTACAATACTCGGGAATGTAACCGTAACCACCGGCATACCCATAACCGTAACCGGGTCCCCAAAATCCTTGCGTTCTTGGATCGAGATTAATTTTGACCTTCTTCACGTCTACTTCTTTGCCGTTTATCGTTTGTTTAGGAGTTTTCAATAATTTATATACAACTTCCTTAGAATCAAACGTTATGAAACAAAATCCTTTTCTTTGATTCTTTACCTTGTCGAATGGCGCTTGCAATTCGACGATAGTCCCGTATTGACTAAAGTAGGATTTAATATCCTCGTCTGTAATTTCGGGCGTAAGACCACCAACGAATATTTTCCCATGATTAGGCTTCTTGCTGACTCGTTTCGGGTCCACCTTTAAAACAATAAAACATCATTTTTATCTACCGACTCGACGTCGTATTCGAAGGATAGTTTGAAAGATAACGCGCGCATCGCGAACAGTCAATATTTCGACAAAGGAACCAAGGAGAGTTATTTCGAAAGAAGTAAAAATAGAAACGAATTGTACTTGTGAAAGGAAACTACTGCTTCGTACTTTTAAATAGGTCGGACGCGCGTAAAGAAAAATTCGCGATATAGCGTTGGACGAAGAAACGGATTGTGTGCGTGTGCGTAAGTGTGTGCGTGAGTGAGTGAGTGAGTGAGTGAGAGAGAGAGAGAGAGCGCAAGAGAGAGAGAGAGAGAGAGAGAGAGAGAGAGAGAGAGCAGGAGAGAAAGAGAAAAGTAGGAAAAAAAAAAATCTCGCTAACGTAGCTCGCTACATCGTGCGACCTTTACGTATAATTCGACGGGACTAGGTGATAGAAATACCGACCTTACGTTTGTTGATGTAATGCTCGCCCGACGCAAGAAGCTTGTCTATGGTTTTTGGATTGGTGAAAACCATGAAAGCGAAGCCTCGCGAGATACCGGTGTATGGATCTATTTTGACGGTAATGCTCTCGATCTCGCCAAATTTTCCAAAATGATCGCGCAATTCCTTGTCGGTGGTATTCCGAGAGAGCCCACCGATGAAGAGCTTGCGCTCATCGTCCTTTCCAGGAATTCCGGCGGTTGGTTGCTGTTGCTGCTGTTGCTGTTGCTGTTGCTGTTGCTGCTGCTGTTGCTGCTGCTGCTGCTGCTGTTGCTGCTGCTGCTGCTGCTGTTGGCCCTGTGTCTGTTGTCCGGTGCTCTCGGCCTGAGCTTGATTTTGGTAACACTCAACCGCCGCCATCGTCTACGCGCGAGCTTACTCGAAAAATTGCTGGCACGAGATACGCGGTAAAACCGATCGTGATATTCTTTCGACGGGGGGAAAGACGAATCGGCGACGTACGTAGCACGCGAATTATTCGAGAGAATGGCTTGGCACGCGTCACAGTCGGTTCGTACGGTGAACCGGTGGCTGGTGCCGGCTTTACGGACCGAAAGAAAGAGAAGCAACGACAGTTTCCGATCCCTTTCTACGCTATCGTCGAGCTACCTTATTGGCTCCTTCCGTTCGGTCGCCGCCATCTTCTCTCTTACCAATGGTTAATGCTACGGACGCTCGCCGGAAATACCGAACACTGCTTCCGCTCCTCGTTTCAGGATTAATTATAGAAAATTTTCGCGTCACTCGTGGAAACGTGGTCCCGACCGAGCGGGAGGACGAAGGTATGTGTGCTCGCGCGTGGCCGCACGCACACATCTGCATACGGCTCTTCTCTCTCTCTCTCTCTCTCTAAATAAACGCTCTCCTTATTACCATCCTCGTCGACGTCGACGTCGTCGTCGTCGTCGTCGTCGTCGTCGTCGAGTCGAGTCGTTTCTTTTATCCTCCCTCTTTGCGCTTACTAACGAGGATAGATTTTCGTGAGACCTTGAGAAAGAGAGAGAGAGAGAGAGAGAGAGAGAGAGAAAGAGAGAGACAGAGAGTGAAAGCGTGCATCGGCCGAGCTGGTCCCCGACCAATGTGCGAGCGCCTTTGTTCGCGTAGGACGCATCGAGTTCTCTTTATTCTCGCTTCGCGTCGCGTCGCGTCGACTCGCGTCGTCTCGCGTCGCGTCGTCTACCGTCGTACCGTCTTCGAAGAGAAAACGCGCGCTCAAAATCATTCGCCTCAGCTCCGCGATACCGTTGTTTCTCGTTGAACGTTATACGCCATTGTCTCCTTCTTACTTACGCTCGAACGAAGTACGAGAACGTATAGGGATCATTTCGTTCATTTTATTAACGATGCTCGCTCTCTCTCTCTCTCTCTCTCTCTCTCATTTACCAGAGGATAACGAGCCGAGCGTTATTCGAAATTACTTATTTCACCGACTTCTCACGTCCATCGATATAATATTCGCGATCGAAGAACCGAGATAGATACGTATTCGTCCGTACTTGAGGGAATCATGAGAGAGAGAGAGAGAGAGAGAGAGAGAGAGAGAGAGAGAGAGAGAGAGAGGAGTACCGCGTGTTAAATATATAAATACAGTCGGGCCAAGATTATATAAATAAAACTCAGCTCTTCGGTAACCCTAGCTTATCCTTTCTTTAGTGGTAGAGTTTAAGAATAGCATAAGGTTTTCTACGAGTAAACAGGCGTTCCGTTAATTATAGGCAAGGCGTAAACTAATCGGACGAAAAAACTCTTTCTCTCTCTCTCTCTTTCTCGCGGGAAGCGAATCTTAAGGATGACAACGTGACAAAAAAAACGAAAGAGAAAAAACGGAAGAGAAAAAAAAAAGAAAGAAAAACACGATCCGGAGAGTCGATTCCAAGAGATATATCTCCGTCGATCGATCTCTACGTGTTCGCGCATACGTTTCTTATACGCGTCTCTTTTCTCACCTCTTTCTCTCCCGCTTCCTTTTATCTTTCGTTTCGTCATACGTTCCTGTCGTATTACCTCGTAGTCGCGCGGCGTTCTCTAATCGAGAAAAAGCTCGTTCGATGGCGCCAGGAGTCATCCTCGAGGGATACGATTTACGATATATTTCAAACTAACGACGATAACTCGCGCTTTACAAGCGTGAAATTATATTCGTTACGTAGAGTAAACGATGTCTCGTCCTTTCGACGAATCGACGATTACTCGCGATATATGTCCTTAGAGCGTGGATACA
>OU426862.1:8913604-8946104 GCA_911387685.1 Dolichovespula media
AAAAAAAAATGGATACGTGGTAGCTGGCATCGGAGGGAAACTTTCAGGCAGTCGAACCGATATACAAGTCGAGACACGCTAGACCGAATTCTAATACATCCCTGCTCGAGATGATCGTTTCTCCGAGTCGTTGTCACGTTTTACGATAGGGTTAGATCGAAGAGTGAGTCGATACGCGCTTCCGTAACGAAGCGAGTCTCGTAACCTCAGGGTGGATCGGGGGATCTAAAGCCTTTTAAAAGGTAATGAAAATTGATCGTTTCTTCTGATGTTAAGAATCCCGTAAAAAGCAGCGGCGAATACGCGCGACAATTCATCGGCTAAAAGGAGCGATATACTTTGAACTTAGCCAAAAGTGAAGGAAGAAACGGTTTAGGGACTCGAAGGAAAACTCTCTCGGCGATTTTTCTAAATAAAAGTTTCTTGGATTAACCAGGTTCGCTCGGCCGTTCCACATCGGTCTCCTCTTAAGTGCATACCCACTTCTTCCATATCCTCTTCCGGGAAAAATTTTCGTATCTCTATCATTTTTGTTCCTCCCTTATCCGCGCGTACATCCGCATGGAAGTACGTTTCCATTGTTCCCTTCGAATAGGGTTGAATTTATGCGCGTACGTAGATAGAGACGTTTACGTTCGCAAAGAAAATTGCTTGCGCGTAGAGGAAAGAAAAAAGGATTCGTCCGCGTTGCATTTCGTTATATACAAACAGGCGATGGCAAAAAGATAAACGAGGAAAGGAAAACGATACAAGACCCCTCCCCCATTATCGAATCGCTCCTTTCAATGTAATTTATTTAATCCCATCTTAAGTACGTTTAAATTCGTAATCTCGATTCGTAAGGTCTCCCACTTTGATCCACCTTCGAGGACTATGCCTTCTCCCTCGAGGAGAAATATCTTTATCCCAAATTGAAAAGATTGATAAATCTTTCAACGTTTGCCACGGGAAATCCTCTTTTCGCCGGTACATTTTCCATGAAAACGAGGCAAGACCTAACCTCCCTCTTTATCGAATTATTAACTGAAAAGTAAAAAGAAGGAGAATGGAGAGGACGAAAAAAGAAAAAAAAAAAAAAAAGAGAGAAGTGAATTCTAACGGCCTACCTCGTCGCTTTATTGTTTTTATCAGAATCGGTCCGACGTTAAAGATGTCATCGATTTAACGTCCATATTCCGATCATAGAATGCCTCGAATACCAATACCGTTGGAGTATCTGCTTTACCGTTTTAACACCAAGGAAATAGCGTTTCCTTTGGTTCCATGACAGCCTGTTTCCGTGAGCCTCTCGAGATTTCATCGCAAAGATATCGATCTACGGTAATCGGAAGGTAGGTTCTTTCTCTCTCTCTCTCTCTCTGTCTCTCTCTCTCTCTCTCTCTCTCTCCCTCCCCGTTTCGTTCTATCTCTATCAGAAGACAAAGATGATCGAGCCGATAATAATTTGCCATCGTCTCGTTCTACTAAGCGGATTTTCGAAACTTTCCATTGGACTCTCGCTTTCGTCGAATATATTGGAAAACTTGTCGAGTAAACGCCTCTCTCCTTTTCTCCCCTGCTGCATCGTCCTACCCCGTGTGTCGTGTATTTGCAAAAGAACTAGAAGAAGAGGAAGAGGAAGAAGTAGAAGAGGAGAAGGAGGAAAAAAAAATGAAGAAGGGAAATCGAGAAAAGGCGCCGAACGAATTGACCTTTACGATATCAGCGACGTTCGTAGCGGCGGAATGACGAAAGTTGCTTTCTTATCGTTCGAGATACTCGTACGAAAGTAGGTCGACCGCGATGGTTCGAGGGGGTTGACAACCGCCCTTACCAGAGGGGTGTGGGATAAGGGGAGGACAGGAAGAGGGAAAGAGAGAGAGAGAGAGAGAGAGAGAGAGAGAAAAGATCATACCATTCTCGCACACATGTCCCACGTGGCTTTTCCCCAAAGTATAACTACTTGGTAGATTTAAAACGGTTAAACGATCGAGCCAAGCTTCGGAATCGAGCTATTCGTTTGGCCTTTCGAGAAGCTCCAAGGCTTCGTAGAAGGGTGACCGGTTTTTCTACCGCGAGCGCTGTGTTATCGTTTCCGAGACGAGGGATAATGGTGGAATAAGGTAGATGAAATAAAGTAGGAGGGGAATGGTAGGCGAATAGGTCGAGGAATCGTTCTCCTTTGGCAACGGAGAAAGGACGAGAGATTGTCTGAGAGTCACGAGGTGGGGGAGGGGGGGGGGAAGGAAAGAAAAGAAAAGAAAGTCGGAGGATTAGCGAAGAAAGAAAGAGATCGGAAAAGAAGACGACACGAAAGGGAGAAACAAACGGAATAGAGGAGAAGGTTGGAGAATGCTCGATGGGGTGACGGAGAGCCGAGCAACGGTACTCGTAACTCGGATAATGCGGCTGACGTTTTTCGCCAACTTATCCAAATCCCCGTCGGAAGTGGAGTAGAAAAAAGCCGGAGACCCTTATTTACCTTTCACCTATATGTATCATCTACACGAACGTGTATGTGCGTATACGTACGTATATCTACGATTCTACGACATTATCCATGTACGCGCGTACTTTTGGTGATTTTTCAATCGCTTCTCGTCGGCCACAAATAGGTCATCGCCCCTAATCTTTGTATCGAGTCGAAGTAAAATCCTCCTCGTACGTATAACGATTTAATATATATATATATATATATATACTAACGCTTAACGTGACGATTTATCTTTACGACCTTTGCTTTAATAGTTTTGGGTATCTATTCATACCGTTTCTCCTTTTCCCCTCCCGTTTGACTTTTTTTACGATCGATATATTCCGAGGGTGTTTGTTTCGCTACACAACCTCGAGAAAGCCTCGCTCCCTTCTCGGCTACGTTCAGAGATGAAAAGATATTTACGCGTCTCCGTCCTATCCGAGAGAATCGACTATTTTCTTTGAGACTCGCGCTATCGTTAAAATCACTCTCGCGAGACCCAACGTCAGAGGAGTCGAACTTTTCTCTCTCTCTCTCTCTCTCTCCCTCTCCCTCGCTCTCTCCCTTGCACGCAGTATTTGTGTCAGGCTCCATCGATCTGGAAAGGGTGTGATCATTGTCCTTGCCACTGTATCGTCATCATCGTTTTAACTCCTAAGGTCATCTTCCACTCGTAACACGACGAGAGGCACCGGCGTGCGCCTTCGAGTGTCTCTTCAACGAGTTTCAAAACGCTCATTCTGCAGTATCGCGAAGGAGCTTTGGTCCCGATTAGTCTTCGTGACCCAGGGTTTGAAATATTTTTACGTTTTTTTTTTCACCTCCTTATAGCTCCCCTCCCTCCCCCTCCCCCCCCCTCTCTCGCTCTTTCTCTCCCTCTATTTATCCGTTTCATTTCTTCCTTCTCCTTTCTCGGATACACGAACGCTCGGTTATATCCGATACGTCCCTCGAGCTCGCATCGCTTCTCTGTCATTTCCATTGAAAAAGTGCGAGGCGTTGGCGGCTAAGGTACTCGTTCTCGTTCTCACTAACAATAAGTGGAACGTATTGGGAAGACGGTGTGCTTTTCAAACGATCGTCGACGAATCGACATTAGAGCGTACGATTTCGATTTGTTGTAATTGTAAAGCCAACGAGCTCTGCCTATGCGCACGGTTAATCGCACGGTATTAGAATTGGAATAACATTTTTTTCTTATCGCGTCCTGGATGGCTTTGAATTTTTCTAACTCTATAAGCGAGGAGAGAGAGAGGGGAATATTTCAAGTGCGAGCACGAAAGGGTTGCGTCTCGCACGGACTTTTATTTACGTCTATGACGTCTCTGATCGTAAGATCGAGAATGACGTTATTTCGAAAGTATCTCGAGAGAGCGTGCTCAAAAAGATTCCTTTTGAAATTTTGTCGATATCGAAGAAAACGCAAAATAGCGCGCGTTCTTTCGAATCGAATTCAAACGCTTTTACGATCTTACGATAAATACCTTACGAACGGCTTTTCTTTCCCTCCTTTATAAATCATCCTTGGTTCACGAATTCGACGAGTTTCGCGGTAGAGCAAACAGCGGTATACATACGACGTCAAAATTCGTCCGCGAGTTTGGAGATTTTCCGTCCAATTTTTCTCGAGCTACGAAGAAATATGGTTAAGTATTAGGACGACGAGAAGATAGATTTCTCGTTTTCCGTGTTTTTTTTTTTTTTTTTGTTTCGTTTCGTTTCCTTTTTTCTTTTTTCATTCGTGGTTTTTCTTTCCTTCCCCCCCCCCCCTTGTAACCTTCCATCTTCCAGTCGAAATAAATCAAGATTTTACGTGGGATATAAATCGTATTTCGATTTTCAGACAGTTCCACCGTTCGGTTGAAAACTCATCTTCGCAAAGGAGTCGGAGAAGAGACTCTCCAGGTCGAGTGACTGCATATTTCACGAACGATTCCGTGCTTCCTTAGAGAAGTTAAGAACTAACGTCAGAATATTGTATCTGTAGTTACGGCCAAGGAATACACTATATATCTCGAGGAAAAGTTCGAAAAGGCGGGTTAACGGACGATAAAATTAAAAGTCCCGAGTTTACGCTCGAATAAAGATTCTTTGAAAGAGGCGAAAATGAGAAGAAGAAGAAAAAGAGGAAGAAGAAGAAGAAGAATGGGGGGGGGGGTGGAAAGGAAGATATCGAGTGTGCCGTGTGTTACGGTTTTCAAAGATGTCGCATATTTTCGTGTAAATATACGTCGAGACGTGCGAGATGATGTTGCGAGAAGATGGAAAAAGGAGCGTATCGAAAATAGAAAGTCATATTTAAAACGGTATACGTCCTTGTGTCATTCACGAGAAACGAATAAAAGTGGGAGTAGAAGAATTTCAAGGTTGATCGCAATACGATCTTTTTCTCTCTATTAAAATCTAATCTCTATTTCGATTTCGGATCGATAACGACGAGATTATTAGGCTCGAAAGACGTGATTAACGGTAAACCGCTCGGTCGATACCAGAAATTCTTGAGCGAACCAATCACAGATTTGACAGGAATTCTGGGATAACCGAAATACCAATCGCGTAGCGCTCTTAATCGCCAGTTCGATTTCTATTTATTAGCCTTAACGAAGTTAATGGCTCGGAATGGATTATTATCGTTTAGGTCTTGTCTCGTACGTGGGGCTTCGCGTTATATGTAATACTCGGTTATCTAGGCGTAGATACATCGGGTTTGCGAGGGAAACGCTTCGATCGCTTCGAGTGCTCGAAGAACGAGCAGCAGCAGAAGCAGAAGCAGCAGCAGCAGCAGCAGCAGCAGCAGGTAACCGGACCAGGGAGTCCGGCCTTTGCTCGAAAGCAAAGTGCCGAACTAAATATAACTCGTTAGCACTACTCGGCATGTATCTTACAACAGTGGCCACGTCTTTGTATCTATTCATCGACATCGACGCCGTTGTCAGTCAAGCACGAGACCATCCTTTTGGACTTTTATACTTTTTCTCTTCGTTTTTTTTTTTTTTTTTACAAGTGTGTGATTTTTCCTTTACCATACGATCCAATTAAAATATTCCAATATGGAGTTTTGATTCTTTCCGACGGTCGCCATTCTATGCTTTTTTTTGTTTTTTTTTTTTTCTTACATTCGTATCTGTTGAGCGAGAAGAATGATCGTTGTTCGAATAAAAAATGGTTAGAAAAGCGACGCGTAAAGTTCGAACGGTATCGAACGATATCGAACGGTACGAAAGGGTTTTTTCCCTTTCGCGAAATGGATACGAAGCATTCGTTTCCTCATTAAAAGCGAATTTATTTGCATGGCAGAGGTTCGCGCATTCGGGGGTCCGAAAATTGAAAAGTTAGCATCGCACCGATATCGCTAGTGAAATTTCGACAAAAGCGCATGATTCATTAACGAGTCGTGACTCTCATCGCTATCTATAAATTTGTTCAAACGCGTACCGGCCGGCACTTTCTATATTTTACCATTCTGATTCAGAAAGATTTTCCGTAAGTGCGTCAGTGAATCGGCGATCCTACGTAACGACAATTAACGAGTTTGGAAAACGGCCGATTGCGTTAAATAAATAAACGGAGGCGCAAACGCAAGCGCAAACGCAAGCGCAAACGCAAGCGCAAACGCAAACGCAAACGCAAAGGCGTCACGTATAACGCATTGTCGTTAGATGAATTTCGTTCGAGTCCAAGTTCACGCATCGCGACACGAGCTCTCGAACGTACGAAAAGCTTGCTCGCAGGTAGAGAGCATTCTAGTAGTTTGGGCTGACTAAATATAGCACGCGGTACGGCTATAAATCCCAAGCTCCCGGATTCGGCGAGGCCCCACGGCGGCTCTTGTTGTGCCACGTCCTCCTCGAATCGGATGCAAAAGTCTAACCGACGATCGATGCTCTCCTTTCATCGATTCGACGGAACGGCCATGAAAAATAGTCCTCGCAGACGCTAATGCTTTTTCTTCTTTTTCTTTTTTAGCTTGCCCTGATCGTCGACTAGGAATCCTCATCGACGCGGGTCGCGTCGAAAAACATTGAGAAAGGAAAGCCCATATTTTCTTTTTTTCACGATTATTCTTAACGAATCCACCTTTCACATAATTCTCCGAATAGAATATCCGCCGAGTCCGTTCGGCGAATCGAAGAAACAAAGTAACGGTGGAAGAGCCGAGGGAACAAAACGGGAAAGAAGGAATTGGGGTAGACCAGGTCTGGGCAAGCTGGCATGAAAGAGACGCGCGCTATTGTTCTTTGAAAATAGAGCGAGAGCGAGGCTAACTTTACTCGTCAAAGAAACGCACCCTTTCCTCTCGTTAAATAAATTTCTATCGGGTGAGCGCGGCGCTCTATCTGTCCATCCAAGAGAAACGAATGAAAAAGATCGCGGAGAGAGAGAGAGAGAGGGGGGGGGAGGGAGAGAGGGGGAGAGAGAGGGAGAAAGAGAACTTGACCCTCCTAGCCTACGCAAAGATATTTTACTCGAAAGGATCAAATCAACCGTACGATTTTTCCACTCGGTATCATTTCCAGGTACGACGCGCGTAACGACAACGTTCACGAGTTTTCTATCGAAGCTCGCCCAACTTATATTAGTTTCAATATTTCTACGATCCTCCGTGCTCGATCTTCGTCAATTCGAACGACTGGTTTATATTTATCCCCCAAGAGTAGAGATTATTCTTCTTCGACGGACGGTGGCGGTGCAACGATCAAAAGGTCATCCGCGTCTCGATTAATACCAGGAGTCACGTGCAGCTTCGAGAAAGCCCGTACCCGCCGTTAGATTGCCTTGTACTCGCTGCGGCTACGTTTGCTCGCTCGGTTCGCGCTCTTGCAGGTCTCAAAGGGGTAATTGCGTCGTTTGACCCTTTAGCGGCCTCGATATTTCCCTTATTTTCTTTTTCCCCCTCGTATATGTAGCTCCAATATAAGACCTAGCGCAAATCCAACGCTATTGCCAACCAACCCGATCGAACCTAAACGCATACGTCCCGTTTTTGCCCACTGCTCGAGATAATTCTATCACGATCGTAATATCCAGAGGAAAATTATATTCTCGGGGTCTTGGAAAGTATTCTGTAAAAAAAATGTCTACCCTCTATGGCGTTACGAAAGCAAAAAACTTTCCTCGAGATCCGTTCGCGCCCGTGTACGTGGAGGACACGTATGGACGGGCGAATCGGTCGATTCGAAATATTTTATTCGCCTCGTGCACGATTTCTTGGCAAGCGTTGAATTATCCCTCTCGCAGAGTCCTCTCTCTTAACGAGCTCCACTCGCTTCAAGCAGGTAGGACACACACGGAACGTGTTGTGTGACCTGTTGATTGGATCGAATTAGAGTGGTACGCGAGGGACCACTTTTGCATGAATATGTATACCGTAAGAAAGATAAGGTGTGGTGGATTCGAGTGGACTCGAGACCTACATACCATTCTTTCTCGGCGACCGTTCGAAAAGGATTAATAATAAATAGTCTTTCAAAAGAATGGGGAAAAAAAAAAAGGAAATGAGAAAAATATGTTGCAGGTCAGGGAGGAAGGTTCGTAGGAGCCCAGTGCCGTAGCATGCCGGCGTGCTGGGTGAACCGTTGGTGCGCCATTGAGTCCGCCGTGGTGGTGGTGGTGGTGGTGGTGAGACGGTATCTCGAGGAGGGTATTCGAAGCGGTAGCAGTACCGGAAGTAGCACCGGAAGCAGAAGCAGCGGGAGCGGGAGCAGCAGGAGGAGGAGGAGAAGAAGAAGAAGAAGAAGGAGCGATCTCGGTTGGAGAAGCAGCACGGAGCTCGACACTACCGACCGATGAGCGCGGGGGGGGATGGGGGCTCGGCGTTGGGTCCGTCAGGGCTGCCGGGCTCCCAGCCGATGGCCGCGACCCCCTCGACCGCGACCCCCCCCGTCACCGGGCAGCACCAGCAGCAGATCGGACTATCGGCAGCCGTCGATCCTCACCAGGCCCGTTCCCAGACGGGCCCTGCCGGTCCCACCACCGGTGCTACTACCGGGGCTCCGACCGGTGCTGCTCCCAAGGCCGCGACCAAGAGGCCCGCCCGCCGTGCTGGCAAACCGCCACCCGACAGGCCTATCAGGGCTCTCTTTTGCCTGCCCCTCCAAAATCCCATAAGGAAGCTCTGCATCGGCGTCGTCGAATGGAAGTATCCTTTGATTTTATAATCGCTCCATTTTCCAATGGTTTCGACCGACGAACAGTGATCTCCCGTGTAGATTGCTCTAAATAACCCGTTAAGCGGATCTTTCTTATTACGTCGTCCAACGAACGATATATATATATATATATATATATATATACACACACACACACACACACGGAACGATACTCTCGTGCACTCGTAGAACGATTAAAAGACATCGAGGGCACGCATTACGTTGGTATTTGCGAAAGCAATGAGTCCGATGGCGCGTGGGTGCGAAATGGAATGACCATGAATTTCGTTCGAAAGGGGGGGGGGGCCCTGCGAGCCACGGAGATAGCTACCTCTATAGTGGAAAATGCCTGACCGCATTTCCACGATCCTCCTTCGTCTGCATTTATGAGAACGTTTTTAAGATATTCCCTCGCGTCTCTATACATGCACATACGTTGGATAGAATTTTCCTTGGCGTAGCTACGAAAAAAAGAATGGAGAATATAAGCCAGCAAAATTCTCTGTTCTCTGTTCTAAGGGCCAATAAAAGAATTCCTTGGTTTCTAATGCCTCTCTATCTCGCGCGGGGACGCCGTAATGGGAGAAAATCTTCATTAAGATAAGCGATCGTCGTTTTCCTTAATCAGAATCTTTTACTCGCAGACCCTTCGAATGGCTCATCTTGATGACTATATTTGCAAATTGCATCGCCTTGGCCTTCTACACGCCGTATCCGTTCGGTGATTCTAATCAGACCAACCAGTATTTGGTAAGTACTCGTCGTAAAGCAGATTTAGGTACTCCTTCGACGGATCCTTTACGATCGCGATAAATGCTCGCCCGGGAGGGACGAGATGGATAGGGGGGGATCTACGGAGGACTGGGAGAAAGGAAAGGAGATTTATAACTATCGTATAACGACGACGACGACGACGACGACGACGACGACGACGACGACGACGACGACGACGACGAGGACGACGAGGTGGACGACGAGGCGGACGACGAGGAGGACGACGAGGACGATAGTTCCGTTCGTCGAACCGTTCCAACGTGGCGCGTTATCGATTACAAGAGGGCAGGGTTCGTGGCACGAAAGTCGTTCGAGCTGAAAGTTCAATAATTGTTCAATCTTGTCGGCATCGGCGTGCATCCTACCGCACTGTAATTGGAAAGCACAATACGCGTCTACGGCGATACGTCGGAGCGACGACAAGAGAAAAACGATATTTCTTATCTATCCCGTGGGACACGTAGAAAAGAGCGGATTATTCTTTCGGCGTTTAGCGTTCGACGCGAGAAGCGGAGGAGCTTTAAAAGACAAAAAAGTAAAAGAAAAAAGAAAAAAAGGGAAAAAGACGAAGAAGAAGAAGAAGAAAGAAATTAAGCGAGACGTCGGTCGGGTCGCGTAATCGTCGCGTAATCGTCGCGGCTCGACAATTCGGAGCAAATCCTCTTCCGGCGTAACGGGACGCTCGTCCGCCGCATCCCATTATATTTCGCGTTTATATCCAGACGGGGATGATACGTGTGTAGACGTTGTAGACACCTCGAAAGACGCGTGTCGTGGCCGGGCGGCTGTCGGAGACGGTGGTGCATTCTGCCCTTTAAGAATGCAATTTTCCCTCCTTTCGCTCAGATACCTGTTACTCCTAATTACCTCGGTTCACCGACTACAAAAAATCCTCTTCCTCTTTACGCCCGGTTATAAAAGCGCGTATCCACGCGAAAGATTAAAAATATCACACACGTTGCGTCGTATACCTATTAATGGGGAGGAACGTTTGAAAACGCGATCAACGTTTAAGAACGCTTTCTTCCCATCGAAAAATCGATAATAGCCTTTTATATTCTTCGGGGTTAATACGACAAAGCTCGATATACCGGGAAAGCGTAGGCTGTTACGGATGTTTACACCCTCGCGAGTAACGTGACGTGTTCCTGATATCAATACGTCACACGCGATTCCTACGTATGATAACACGAAAAATCGATTTTCCCAACGACCATCCTCTTCCGTTACGAGATTAAAATCGATCCCGATTATCGACGTTTTTTCTTTTTTTTTTTTTTTTTCTTCTTTTCGTTTCTTTTTCGTTCTCTCGACAAAGAACACTTAATGACCGAACGTGATCGTTTGAATTTCAGGAAAAGATAGAATACGTATTTCTCGTAATTTTTACGGCCGAGTGCATAATGAAGATCATAGCCTACGGATTCGTCGCCCATCCGGGCGCTTATCTGCGAAACGGCTGGAACGTCCTGGACTTTACGATAGTCGTCATAGGGTGAGTTTTTCCATCGATACGTTTCAAACGTAAACCCCTTTAATAAGCTCCGCCGTCGCGCAATAAAACGCGAACGCTCGA
Source organism: Dolichovespula media (assembly GCA_911387685.1). Classification (NCBI taxonomy): domain Eukaryota; kingdom Metazoa; phylum Arthropoda; class Insecta; order Hymenoptera; family Vespidae; genus Dolichovespula; species Dolichovespula media. The sequence continues at coordinate 8,924,559 of OU426862.1, forward strand.
GAAATCTACGAGACGCATTATCGCTAATAATTTCCGAATTATTTAGCTTCGTCGTCGACTTTATACGGATTCGTATCGAAGGGACGAAATGAAATAACCGTCGTATTATCGATTCTAATCTAATTGGTCAACCACGATAACGATCGATAGGTCGCGCACGACGTCGTGTGCTTTGTGCGCGGTACTGACTCGAAAAGATATGTAAAAATAGACTTTACCTTTGTTCGCTCGATGCTTAGAATCGTACGATACGTCTTCGCGTTTCGTCCGTTCGATCGATAATTCTACGTGTACGGTTTTGCCAAAGTAATCGTCGAATCGGAGCGATTTGCTTGCGCGCGAAACGACGTATAAATGGACAATCCTTGATGCGCGTATATAATCGCGCTCGATCGAAGGATTCGCGCGATACGAAAGGCCGGTGGAGCATCGAGGACGAATCGCAGTCATCTTGGGAGGAACGATCGTACGGGGGAAAAGTTTTCATGACGTCGTAAAAGATGAAATCTAAGGGGATCGTAACGATAAAAATCTCGTTGCGAACGCGTTGACATCATAGGGATCGTTTATATTCGATTTTACAAATCGTCAAGTTTCCAAGATCACCGTGATTTTCCATGGATCGGTCTTAATAACTACCCGCGAAGAAACGCGCGTTATATATTTCGATCTCGATAAAGTTTCACGATTTACGACGCCGTCAAATTTTTAACCGTTTCCTTATTTTATTGTTCGTAGAATGATGAGCACGGTATTGGCGATGCTTATGAAAGAAGGATTCGACGTCAAAGCGTTGAGGGCTTTTCGAGTGTTACGACCTCTCAGGCTGGTTTCCGGTGTACCAAGTAAGAATCCATTTCGAGATGGAATCTCATCGAGAGCGTTGCCGAATACGCGTGCATGCATACGCTGATACGTTAAACCGTGTAGGATCGAACGCGATCAAGGCGCGTAAACGTTTAACGCTCTCCGATATCAACAGGTCTTCAGGTGGTCCTAAACTCCATTTTAAGAGCGATGATACCTCTTTTGCACATTGCCTTGTTGGTTCTCTTCGTCATCATCATCTACGCCATCATCGGCCTCGAGCTCTTTTCCGGGAAGATGCACAAGACGTGTAGACACAACGTAACTGGTAATGACTTTGGTATCTTTGAATAGCGAGGAGATGGGATTGGACGAGCGAAAGAAGAAGAAGAAAAAAAAAAAAAAAAAGAGAACTGCCGCGAGACGATTTTGCCCACGTTCGTAAGCCCGCTCGGTCGAGCTTATCGCGAGCAGTATATCTCTTCGAGCTAACGGAAATGAAATTATGCGACCGCGCCGAGAGTAAAAAAAAAAAAAAAAAGAAGGGGGCAAAACTTTTGGAGAAACTCTCGCGAACGTTCGATTCGAGAAGAATGGCAAAAAAATATCGTTTGGCGAGGAAATCGAGGAAATTCTCGGTTTAACCTCGAAACACAGTTTTCGAAGCGACGCTATTTTAGATATGATTCAACGAGTAGCAAAACCGAGTCGCCGTCTAATTATTCTTAGCGGTAGAGATCCGTGGCTCGCGCTTGCTTACGCGCTAACACGCGTCAGATCTTTTCTTCTCGGTAAACAGTTGCTTTACGAGAAAGCCATATGCGTGCGACAGATCTGTCGCTGACGATATATTTCTACGTTGAATACTTCAAGGAGACGTTAGATAGAAAGCCGAGTCGTGGATATCGGAGATGAAATGGAGACGTTGTTCCCGGCGTTCATGCCAAATCATTTTATCGCGAGTTCGGGCTCCTACTGGAGGGTACGGCGATCGATCGTCTAGCTAACGGTCGAAGGGAGAGATGGATGGGTAGAAAGACAGATAGAAAGAGAGATAGATAAAAACATCCAACACGTTCACATTTTTATTACGATTTGCAGCGAGTATTTTTGCCTAGGACAGAGGGAGAGGGGGAGAGAGAGAGAGAGACGAAAGAAATTCGCAACGTTCGATCGCCCGGACGAGAACCTATTTTTGAGATATGATATCAATCGAAAATGACGACTAGAATAGCATAGCGACTTTAGCGATTTTACGCGCGGCTATCTCTTCATCGAAGAAATTGTCAAACTGATTGATTAGAAAATTCGTTTTCTTTTTCTTTTATTTCGCAGACGAATTAATGAGCGATCCGGTTCCCTGTGGTCCTATGGGTTTTCAGTGTAGTACCCTCGGACCCGATTTCTACTGCAGCAATCAATTTTGGGAAGGTCCGAACGATGGCATCACAAACTTCGATAATTTTGGTTTGGCCATGCTCACGGTCTTTCAATGCATCACCCTCGAGGGCTGGACCGAAGTACTTTACAACGTAAGTTTTTAACGGGTATTGCAACGTTCTCACGAAGGAGAGTGCTATTCGTTCTCTCTCTCTCTCTCTCTTTCGCCCCCTCCCACCCCTCTCTTTCTCTTTTCTCGTCTTTTTTCGCAGATAGAAGATGCGATGGGAAGTTCTTGGCAATGGATTTATTTTATTTCCATGGTTATACTCGGAGCCTTCTTCGTGATGAATCTTATTCTCGGTGTGTTGTCTGGGTAAGTGGTACGCGAAAGAATTTCGATTCGCGGGATGGAATCGATTCGTTGATTTTCTTCAAGAGTATACACGACTTTGTAAATAATAGGATAGAAATTAAGCCGATTGTATTTTTACGCGCGCGGTCGTAGGTCGAATATCGAATCTACGTCGGAGTATTTAATACTTTCAAAGTGCCCACTCGTCGTCTACCATTGTTTACGAAAGCCGTACGACCTCGTCTCGGTGAAACTTTTCCCGCGTTGTCTTCTTCGTTCTTTTTTTTTTTTTTTTTCGTTGTTTTGTTATTATTCGTTCCTCTCCGCTTCATAATTCTCAGTGCATAGAACGAAACCCGCGTATTCTGTGTTCTCTCGTCGGATCCGATATCGAGGTTTCGTGTTTTTACATTCGCAGGAGATGTTAAGCTTGCTTGGCTCTCGGCAGTGAAATTATTTAATTAACGATAGGTCGATTTAATCGTAAATATCTGTAGGGGCGCGCGTAACGTCGATAACGTCGAATGCATTAAACGAGTTCGATTCTCTTTCCCGTATTATGTAGGCTACGTAGGTATCCTCTTAAGTACGCGCTCGTATCGGTATCCGTCCTGAGGGAGTTTTGTAATCCTCGACTGGGGATGAGATATAAATATCTCTTTCTTCAGGTACCGACACACACTTCGTTGCATATCGGCAAAAGCAAACGAGCCGATCGATGCGTGAAAACGATATCGACGATAGGCGTTTATTTTTCCCTCCCCTTTTTACGTTTTACCCGTCGCTCAAGTCCGAATAACGCGCGGAGACAAAGTTTTTCTCTCAAGTATTCGTCGTATCGTCGTAATTCCAATGATCGTTCGAAAATGATCCAGGTAGTTTGTTAGGTTTCTATTTCCTTTTTTCGTCTTTTCGACGGAAGATTACGTTCGCGCGTTTCGTTTCTACGGATGGCCCAATTACGTTCGATTCGATTTACCCTCTAATCACGGCGCGATCCGTATGCATTTACTTCGGATACAGCGAGTTCTCGAAGGAAAGAGAGAAGGCAAAGGCTCGCGGTGACTTTCACAAGCTCAGGGAAAAACAGCAGATCGAGGACGACCTCAGAGGATATCTCGATTGGATAACGCAAGCCGAGGATATCGAGCCGGAAGCCGACGAGCCGAAAACGCAAGACGGAAAGTGTGAGTCCGGTCATCCGATTATCTCCTGCGATATTTCTTCGTCGGATCATCCGCTAGTGCGACTTATCTTTACAGCGAAACAACAAAACGAGATAGAGAGTACGGATCAATTGGAGGGAGACGAGGAAGGGGTCCAACAGGAACCCGTTTGGAAGAGGAAGAAGCGAGATTTAGACAGGTACGATTCCGATGGGTCTTCGTCATAATGTATCACGAAAACGAAAGAAAAAGAAACGAATTCGCCCTTGATGAATTCGCAGGGTGAATCGACGATTGCGGCGAGCCTGTAGGAAAGCCGTGAAATCGCAGGCCTTTTATTGGCTCATCATAGTGCTCGTTTTTTTAAACACCGTAGTTCTCGCGACCGAGCATTACAATCAACCGCATTGGTTGGACGATTTTCAAGGTAAAGCCGAACGCGCGAGGAGAGTCCTCGCTTTCAAAAAGTATCCTCCCTTACGTTGTATCTTTTCTCCGTATCTCTCTCTCTCTCTCTCTCTCTCTCTCTCTCTCTCTCTCTCTCTCTGTTTTTTTCTTTTTCTGTCTTTCTCAATTACAGAGATCACCAACATGTTTTTCATCGCTCTCTTCTCCATGGAGATGATACTGAAGATGTACAGTTTAGGATTTCAGGTAAAATATTCATTTATCTTAGCGCGAACCAACGTTTCCTTTTCGCATTTATATCTCGTACGCGCTTCTCCTAGGGTTATTTCGTCTCTCTGTTCAATCGTTTCGATTGTTTCGTCGTGATCGGCTCGATAACCGAGATGATCCTTACGAATACGAACGTAATGCCGCCTCTCGGAGTTTCCGTGCTCCGCTGCGTCAGACTATTGAGAGTATTCAAAGTAACAAAGTAAGTACCGTCTGATCATTTCGTTGCCACCCTCCTATACTATTACTCCGATCGTCCGACGAATTATTTATATCGCTCGTTCGCAGAGAGAAATCAAAGAGATCAAATTGAATTCTTTTGTAGATATTGGAGATCGCTCTCCAACTTGGTGGCTTCTTTGTTGAATTCGATTCAATCGATCGCCTCTCTCTTACTTTTGCTCTTCCTTTTCATCGTAATTTTCGCACTCTTAGGAATGCAGGTACGTTTCTAATTATACCCCCCCCCCCTCTCTCTCTCTCTCCTTCTTATTTTTCCTAAACTAATCTCCTTACAGGTTTTCGGTGGAAAGTTTAATTTCGCCGATCTCCAGGACAAACCGCGGCACAATTTTGATAGTTTTTGGCAAAGCTTACTCACCGTCTTTCAGGTAATAGAAAAATATATTTATGGTATGTCGGCGAGAGGTAGAGATAATAACGCCATTGGAAAGTGATTGTTTTTACGCACGAGCAAGATTTTAATCGATAAACTAATTGTAAACGGAAAGTTTAAGAGTCACGCACGGCCAGTCTCTCTTTTCCATAATTACTAGCGTGTCGTCCATTCCTTCCATCCTATTGTTACGACTATGACGAAGCTCCTGGAACGAAACTAATACTCGTTCTCATTATCTTCGTTAGAGAATGGTTATCACCCTTTTCTGACTCCTTCATTTTCAGATATTAACCGGTGAGGATTGGAATGCGGTAATGTACGTTGGAATTCGAGCTTACGGGGGCGTTTCCAGTCCCGGCGTTATAGCCTGCACTTACTTCATCGTTCTCTTCATATGCGGTAACTGTATCCTTTTTTTCCAACCTCGTGCTATTATTTTTACGACGTTCAACGAGCGGACGGACGAAGAAAGAGGGAACGAGGGAAGGAGAGGGTTTAAGTAAGCAATGCGTCCTGTCAAGACGATTTTAATAATAGACGAATCTCCTCGAAACGATTATTCTTTCCGATAATGGCGCGTTAAATCCTTAACGAACGAAGCAACGCAGATATCCTCCTGAACGTCTTCTTGGCCATCGCGGTGGATAATCTCGCAGATGCGGAATCGTTAACGGCTATTGAGAAGGAGGCCGAAGAGGAGGTAAGTTTCATTTCGAAATGAATCTATTTTAATATTGAGAAAGGACATCTCTTTGTCGTTGTTGTTATTGTTGTTGTTGTTATTATTATTATTATTATTACTGTACCATCCGCTGCGAGTAGCCTCGCGTATCGACGATACTACGAGACGTGAAACGTTCGTGTGTCAGCGATGGCGATAATGCGTTCCGGTGGCGGTGCATAGAAAAAAAAGTGGAGCGGCAACTGATCGCTTTTATAGCCATTTATGAAGCTCCGACACACTTGCGAGTATCTCGCGTCGATGATGTTCGAACCCGCTTGAGCGGACTTTTAACGCTCGCTATGAATCTTTTGCATCCACCGTATTCGACGTTAGCTCGGAACTTGTACGTGCAACGCGCGTGCTATTTCCCCGCGCGCGCACACACCACACACACACACACACACACACACGCGCGCGCGCGCGCACCACTCTCCGTCCCGTGATACTATATATAGAGATAGTCGAGCTTGCTTCGGAACCTTCGCGATCACGACAAAGACCCATACGAAAACCTTATCGATTCGTAAGAATGATTTTTTTTTTCCAACGTTTTCCCCCAAATTCTTGCCAAATTTTCAACGCTCGAGCCCCGAATCCGATGAAATCGTTTCATTTCGTTCGATAAAACTACGCGAGATAATTACGTCCGCGCTATGGGGAAGTGAAAATTTATTTAAAGACTGCCGTATAAGCTTTCGACACAAAGAACGATACGTACGTGTAAATGATTAACCACGAGGCGATTCTATTGCCGTCGACTAACGAACGTACGAAGAAAACAAGCCCCTTGATCCACTTACATCGTTGCAATCGACGCTTTTCATTTACGACATAATCTCTTGCCCCGTTGAATGGAAATGTTAAATATCGACGCTTCTAACGAATTAAAAATTAATCAACGAACTCGTCCAGATGTTTCGGATTATAACGATGCGACGAAACGGAGAAAAAATTCGGATTCGTTTTGATAGGCGGAGAAGAACAAATCTCACAGTGGGTCGCCGGCGAGAGACGAGATCAGCGGCGAAGCTGGAGACGGCGGAGAGACCGGTGGCGAAGACGAGGGTGGTGCCACGGATATGGAGCACGATCCTAATGAGACAATGGAGGATTACGAGGCTGCTTTGGATACTGAAACGTAAGCCCCGCGTAATATTACCAGTTTAGATGATAGTTTCCTATCGTCCGTTATCGCGACACGTTGTCGCGACGAAACATTACACGCTCTCCTCCCGTCAATTTCGACGATTTGATTTACGATACATACGCCCTTTTCGCTCGATCCTCCCATTGTAATTTCAATCGGGCGATCTATAACGTATTGCACATAACCGAACACGATTTTAGATCGGAGAAGAGCGAGGACGGGAACACGCACAAAGTTCGTTTAAATATCGAATCGGACGAGGAAGCGGAGGAGGAGGAGGCCGAGCAGAACGAGATACATGGTAAATTTATTCCGATAATCGTCCTTGTTTTCTTATATTTTTTGTTTTTTTTTTTCTTTTCCTTTCTTTTTCTCTTTTTTTTTTTTTTGCGTACGTCGAACCAAAATCGTTTATCCTTCGTATCGGACATCGAATCGTTCCATCGCTCTTAATGTACCTTACACACTTTTAAAGAGCGTTCGGATCGAAACGTCTCCAATATTTCACGTTGACTTGCCACGTTAGAAAAATGACCAAATATCCTAAATGATGGTGTATCGGTGAAACGATTGTTCGTACCCCCCTCCCAAAAAAAAAAAAAAAAAAAAAAAAAACATTTGTCAACGTTTGTATTGTCGTTAGAAGAAGGGCAAGAAGTATCGGCCAGGCCACGAAGAATGTCCGAGTACAACACGGCTACGAAGAAGCAACCCATCCCGCCGGGCTCCTCCTTTTTTATTTTTTCTCAAAACAACAGGTAAATGGAATACGTTAATTTCTTGGATCGATCGAATAACTCCTATTTGCGTTCGGAGTAACGCGATAAATTTGAATTTGTAGATTTCGAGTGTTTTGTCATTGGCTTTGCAACCACAGCTACTTCGGTAATGTGATCTTAGCCTGCATCATGATATCCTCGGCCATGTTGGCTGCCGAGGATCCGTTAAGTTCTTCTTCGTATAGAAATCAGGTAGAAAAGCTTCGCGAGTGAACGCTCGTTTGCGAAGCGATCTTTATTTGGATACGTCGATGTGGCGGGAACGAAACTTAAACGTGTGTCATTCGTAAGCTCTTTTCATATCTTTCAGATCCTGAATTACTTCGATTATTTCTTTACTAGCGTTTTCACGATCGAGATCTGCCTGAAGATGATATCGTACGGATTCGTTATTCACGACGGTGCTTTCTGCCGATCGGCCTTCAATCTACTCGACCTTCTCGTCGTCTGCGTGTCCCTCGTTTCTATAGTCTGGAGGTAAATAAGGCGCTACAGAATTTTATAGCGTTCCGCACTTGCTACTACCCCTTTCTCCGGGGTGGGGTGGGGTGGGGGGGTTAGCACTTCCTCCCCCCTCCTCCTTATCCCTCTTCCACTTCCACTTTTACTTCTTTCTTTTCTTTCTTTTTTCAGTTCTGGCGCGATATCGGTGGTGAAGATACTCAGGGTGTTGCGCGTTCTCAGACCGTTGCGCGCCATTAACCGTGCCAAGGGATTAAAGGTAGGGCGATTTCTCTTAACGATTACAGTGACGATTAAACGCAATCGTCGCGGAGAACGTTTCTCCTGACTCGTCACGTACCTACCTATGGTAGACGCACGCAAACGCGTCGCGATCGGGTAGAACCGTAATAACGCGTAAAAAATATTGTTATCTTTGATTTGAACGCAACCGATGGGATATACGATATCGGTGACGTGTGATCTATACGCGCGTTTTCTTCCTTAATTAGAACGATCGACGGCGATGATCCACGAAGCGAGAACGTGCTAGAATCGAAAGAAACGGATCGGACGGCGATAATCAACTGAAACGAGCGAAATCTCGAGGCTGCCGTCTTTACGTCTACCACGAGAATCTTTTTGCGGAGATATCAGAGATACTATATATATATATATGTGTGTACATATATGTACATATACATATACATATATATATGTGAGGAGAGATTAAACATAAATAAACCCGCGTGCACATATGTGGCGAGACTCGCGTTACATTCGTCTTCCTCTCGCAAAACTTTCTCGTGCGACGTGATAAAAGAGTACAAAAAAAAAAAGGAAAGAAAAAGAAAAAAATAAAATAAATTATAAATGTGTGCCGATCACGCGTAATCTCTCTCGTGTAGGGCAAATCTATATTATGATTAATGTTGAACCCAGCACGTAGTACAATGCGTCATCGTAGCGGTAAAGACTATCGGAAACATAGTCCTCGTCACCAGCCTCCTGCAGTTCGTGTTCGCCGTCATAGGCGTACAACTTTTCAAGGTAGGATTGCCAGGCCCCAAATTGCTAAAAAAAATAAAAGGTCCTGTGAGACTTTCCTTCGTACCTCTCTATCTCTCTCTCTCTCTCTCTCTCTATTTTTCTATATTTCTTTCTCTTTCTCTCTATCTCTGTCTGTCTGTCTATCTATCTATCTATCTGTCTATTTATCTCTCTCTCTCACTCTCTCTCTCTCTCTCTCTCTCTATTTTCTTTCTATCTCTTTCTATTTGTAGTACACTAGAGTGGCATAATGTATCAAAACAACCTCAATGATTACAACCTTTTATCATCATTGACACTTCCCTTCAAAATCATAAGTCCGTCCGTTCGTCCGTTCGTTCGTTCGTTCGTTCGTTCTTTCAAGCACTCAATGCAATGCCAATTAAAAAAGAAAAAAGAAACCAATGATTCACGAGCATAAAAGAAAAAAAATATTCATTCTCTCACCGATTACCTAGTTCGGTACGCCTACGTATTATCACGCAATCTCTCCGACGATTCTAATACTCTCTAACAATACTTTCCAATTTATTTATATTTTCAAGATAACCATCGAATTTAACGTCGAACGTTGAAGATTCGAGAGAGAGAAAAAAAAAAAAAACAAAAAGAAGAGGAAAAAAAAGATTAAAATAAATGATCAAGAGAGGTTGCGAGTACTCCGGCTACCATTGTTTCTTTCCGTCAAATGCACCTTTGGGTATCTTTCCTGCGAAGCGAGCCGTTGTTTGCGTATAACTTAATAATTGAGTTTCTTGTCTCGGCACTCTCCCCGAAACCTCTCATCGCGACCATGTTTGTTTTGTGTAATTCCTCGAGCCCTTGTCGGAAAAGTTTGTTTATCCTAAAGCTGCTTTTACGGTTAATCTATACGCATTACCATCTCGATGTATACGTATACATGTATATTGGATAAACATCAATTTGAATTGATAACGATAAATAATTCCGTACAACGATTACGTATCGTTAAATTGGATTTCGATCGGACATGAGTTCCTTCGTAATCACGTTGACGATGTCGAATCGTTGCCTTTACTCATTTTATTTATTTTTCTTTTTTTTCTTTTTTTTCTTTTTTTTTGTATACGTACACGTAGAGACAATTCATGTAAAAGCATCTTTAAAAACGAAAAGAATGTATTCATAATTTCGTACACGTACCACGTTAATCCCTGAAGCAAGCAAGCAAGCAAGCAAGCAAGCAAGCAAGCAAGCAAGCAAGCAATCGCGTAACGACGAATTTTTTCCCCCCTTTTTTCTACCCAAGTATATAACCTAGTTTGTCGTTAATCGTTGTTCGATGTCGATACTAACACGTTGAGATAAAGACGATGAAACACGATGCTTTTAACGACGTTGAGGAATACGACTGTTATCGTACTGTGCATACTTTTTAAAGGGTTTTCAAGTACGCCGCTTTAGAAATCCGTTGAAATAACGTCGTGTCGCGTCACATCGTTAAGGTATCGCGAAATAGCGTAAAGAAGAGTAAACCGAGGATGGGGGGGGGAGGAGGAGGAGGAGGAGGAGGAGGAGGAGGGGAGAGGAGACCGTAACTCAAGCAAAGCGAATAAAAAATGAGTTTCTTTCGTGAGAACTAGCGACTTTACGTAGTAGGGTCCATTACGCCCTTCACTTTTTCCTTTTTTTTTTTTTTTCTGTTTAAACCCAAGCTTTCATTTCTTCGTTTTTGTTTCACTTTTTTGTGTATCTTTACACGGTCTTATATATCTATTTATATATATATGTATATATATGTATATGTATATATATATATATATATATATATATATATATGTATATATTACATACACACGTCTCTACTTCCTTTCGCTGTTACACTTCGCCGCTCGAAACTTTAAAGCTGGACTACTAAAACAGAGCAATTCTCATCGATCGACACAATACTTAAAACCGCATATTCATATTCTCCTTGAGACACTTGAAAAAAAAAAAAAAAAAAGGAAAAAGAAAAACATTACTATAGAACGCGTGCCGCAAAACTGCCAACTACAGATCTCCATAAAAGACTAATCCCACGATCGGTATAAACGAATCGAGTAACGAATCGAACTGTCTCTCTTACTCTATCTCACTGTCCGACGAACATGGGATTGAAAATCATTCGAGATGTGTAGTAAGTAGTGGTAAAAGACAATTCACTCAGGCTTTCCCGTTTAAAAAGAATTTTTTGGTAGTAGAGAGATTGTTTGAAAATTGCATGCTTGTGCCGGCTGAGCGTTGCAGTGGTGTGCCGCTATATTAACACGAGAGAAAGGAACAAAAAGCGAGAAGAAGAATGACGGAGAAGGGGGAAGAAACGGAAGAGGAAAAAAAGAAAAGAAGGAGGCACTTTTTGATGGCTTTTCATCGTGGCTCGTCGACGAGAGAAAAAATGAAAGGAAAGAATGAAGGATCCGACGAAAAGACGCGGCAAATGGAGAACCTAGCTATTATTGCGTTTACCCCAAAGCATAATTGTTGCTGCTTCGACGAAGAGAATATCAGGGCGATAATACATAAGTTCACGGGATAACTATCTTTTCTACTTTTATCTTCCATTCGCTAGGTATACGGATCGACGAACTATCCCTCGAGCATTCGAGGATTCCCCTCGTCGGAATCATCGTCGAGATAACGGGTTGGGTTTAATTTCCAAAACAAAATTTCCTTGTCGCGCGACCTCGTTCTTTGAAAATAGAAGCGCAAACGAATTTCGTCGAATAAGCGAAATTCCTCACGGAAGGCATCGTCTCGAATCCATCGTAAAAGGTCGACGATATAAGTCTTCTTGCGCGATTACATTTTCGTATCGAAACGCAACGAGACGGATCGATCGATATCCGATACATCTCAGACCTACGATTTAAACGTTTTACCTCCTTGGGTACACTCCGCTTTAACCTTCAGATATTTGCGAAAAAAAGAAAAAGAAAAGTAAAGAAAGATCCTAGAGGAGGTAACGCACAAATAGTGTTCATTGTACCAAAAAGAAAAAAGAAAATATGAGCTCGCGAGTGATCGATGATTTTTTTTCATACCGTTAACATTCATTCTGCACGGACTAACACCGTTTAATTTTCGATTGATGGGCTAACGTGAACGTACAATATATATACAAAGATATTTAGAAGATCGTAGTATAGTTTTTTAGTCGATGTTCATAGACACAGTGTGTTTATTAGTTTCGTCTAATTAACCTTAAGCAAAAGCGAAGCATTTAGTCAAACACAAAATAATATATATATATATATTATATCGCTCTCGTAGTTTCATGTGTGTCGATCGCTTACCTCTATACGCTCCTCTCTTTCTCCTTCTCTCTCTCTCTCTCTCTCTCTGTTTATCTTTGTCTTTTACTCTATTTCTCTATGTCTCTCTCTTTCTCTCTCTCTCTCTCTCTCTATCTATCTATCTATCTATCCATCTATCTATCTATCTATCTGTCTGTCTATATATCTATCTCTCATATAAGTATATGCGGCCAAGCGAGCAAATAGTCTTTTATACATACACACACGCAGACACGAACACACACGACGACAAAAGAAACGTAGCGTTTCACGAAGCATTCGCATTGATTTGATTCTAGTTAGATTGCGAGTGCCTAGTGTTCGACGGAATGCGAGAGGATGCAAGTGTTTCGAAATTTTAGAATGAAATAGCGAAGCGAGACGAACGAGCCGATGACGCTCGACTCTCTTATTCTTCATTTAATTTTCTTGTGATTTCAAAGAGACGCAACTTGGTAATTTTGACGGGACGTAAACGATCCGCGACGATTATCGTCCCTCGTTTCTTTTATTTTTCTTTCTCTCTCTATCTATCTCTTTCTCTCTCTCTCTCTCTCTCTCTCTCTCTCTCTCTCTTTCTATCTATCTATCTATCTATCTATCTATCTATCTATCTATCTATCTATCTATCTATCTATCTATCTATCTGTCTGTCTGTCTATCATCTATCTCTATCTCTATCTCTACATCTATGTCTCTTCTCTCCAGATTAAATTCGCGAACGCGACTGAAAAGAAAAAGCACTAAAATTGGTGCGATCGGTGAGATTTCGAGGAGGAACGGACGGCGATGTAAAACGTTAATTCGATCCCATAGGTGCATTGCCATGAGAAAATGAACACCGCGATAACTAGCAACAGATAGCGTGGGTTGGATGGATGGCGAGGGCTTAGTTCACGATTTAAATGAGGAAAGCTCACATGATCGCGATTCGCGTGTGTCTGTATATATGTATATGTGTGTATATATATATATATATATATATTGTATATACACCTATATGATATATAAGTTTGTGTGTCATGGTTTAAAAGTCAGGCTGCGAGAATAGTTAGCAAAAGCAAAAGAGAGGATAAAGAATAAGAGAATCAAAGAAAAAAAAAGAAAAAAAGAAAAGAAACAGCAAAATAAGTAAATAAAAAAGAAACAGAAGAAAAAGAAAATGGAAAAATAAAAAGGAAAGCGAATCGTCGCGCGAACTATTTAACCGATGAAAGGAGAGTCGAGATGGAAAGCGAGCGACTTGCTGGGTTTAAAACCGATTTGATTCCAGTCTCATTATCGTTCTCCTATGGTTATCTATTCGGCTCTTTCTCTACGAGTGCGGACAGAGAGCACCCTTCAAAACGAAATTTCGCGAGAAACGAGATACGATTTGCGCAAGAGCTAAGCCTCGCTCGCCTCCCTGTCTATATAGCCGTCCCATACGTTGGACGTATTACACGAGCGCGCTCGTGTGTGTGTGTGTGTGTGTGTGTGTGTGTGTGTGTGTATGTGTGTGTGTGTTAACATAGAACGTCGTTAATCGTATCGGAAAGAAGAGGCAATGCTTACCGGTACCAGAGATCGCTTTCATTTTCCTCCTCCTACTATTACCGGTAATAGGTCACGAGAGACAAACGAGAGATCAATCAAATACGATAGGAGCTTTACCGAAAGGAAATAAATGTTCATGGGAAGAACGAGAAAATATTGAAAGAAACGAAAAAAAGAATTCAAAAGAATGATGATGAATGGAAAGGAGCGAGATAAACGTTCGTGCGCACCTATCCGTTCTTTTCCTATTTAACGTTTTCCCCTTTAATATTAATAATAATAATAATAATAATAATAATAATAATAATAATAATAATAATAATAATAATAATAATAATGATAATGATAATGATAATGATAATGATGATAATAATAATAATAATAATAATAATAATAATAATAATAATAATAATAGTAAAATAATAATAAAAAAATAAGACGCACAGCCCCTAGAGAGTGAAAATAGCAACCCCCCTGATTAATGCTATTCTGTTTTTTTTTTGTTTTCTCTGTCTCTCTTACTCTCACCACCCCGTCTTCCCCGCTGTGCTCGTACGCCCTGCTCACCTGCCCCGAACTACGTAAAAAGTACGTAGTGAAGTGTGTGATTGTCGCCATTAAAACGATTGGCAACATTATGTTGGTCACCTATCTCCTACAGTTCATGTTCGCTGTTATCGGGGTACAGCTGTTTAAGGTAACGCCAACAACACCATCACATTAGAGGCTATGATTATAAAGCAGCGACGATCTTTTTTTTTTCTTTTCTTTTCCTTTCTTTTTTTCTTCCTTTTCCTTTCTCTCTCTCTCTCTCTCTCTCTCTCTCTCTCTCTCTCTCTCTTCGCCTGCAATAGGCACAAGACTCTCTCTCTCTCTCTCTTTCTCTATCTCTCTCACTCTCTCTCTCTCTCTCTCTCTCTCTCTCTCTCTCTCTTTCTTTCTCTCTATCCATCTAACTCTCTACCTAATTCTTTCTCTCTCGTCTAAAACTCGCTTTACAAGGCGTTTCCCGTTTTTCGAATTTCCTTCGCGAAATACGCGGTGGCCTCAAAAGGAAATCGACGCATGGCGGATATCGCCGATTTCGTAACAACGATTGGACATTGGAAAATCGAAGATATAAATCACGAACCTAATACGACAATTGCGATTTTCGATGCATTAAATTTGTCTATCGATCTGTATTCAGCGATTCGAACCTTTCGAGCACTTAGGCACCACGTGTTTCGATGATGTTTGTGCATGTACTTACACGACCAACTTTGATGTACCATTTAAATAACATTTCGTCGGACTAACCCTAAGACCGTACTTTTTCTCTCTCTCTTTCTCTCTCTCTCTCATTCATTCGACGAAGAGGAAGGCGATAGCAACGGGAATATATCCTAAATAAAATCACATTCGATACCAATCGTTGTCACGAGATTTACCAAGTCGAACGTGTGTGTGTATTTACATAACCGTATCGCGATACTTGTTCCTATCGATCCGAGCGGATGATTAACTTCTTAATCCTATATTAGACATAAACATCGCGAAAGACCATGTGACAGTGATTGATTATCTTAAACGCGTTATCTCTGGTTGCTGTCGATACTTCTCCTCGTGTTAATGGTTACGTCATTATCGGAGCACGGTAACACACAATAACACTGTTAACAGTTTGGCGTCTAAAAATCAAAGGAGGTCACTAAGCGGATATATTTTATTTATAACTACGTGTATATAAATATATATATATATATATATATATATATATATATATGTACACACATATATACATATATCTATATACCATCAGTCGCACTGATTCAATGAATGCATTCGTAGTCGTCGTACTCGATAGCCGAAATACGTATAAGATAATTAAATATGGCATGCCGATGTTTCGTTGTAAATGTGAGAATGTAGCTTTAGCCGTGTAGTGCATGCCGGACGTTCAGGTGCACGAGATTTACAATTTATCGGCGGTTTTCACGGAAAAACGAATTACCGTGGGACAATTTATCGCGCTTTCTCTCCTTGCGCTTTGTTTCGTCGCAACGGTCCGTTGACCGATACGAACGAACCGCGATCCATGGTATTCGTTTAGCCGTCATTACTATGAGTAATTTTATAGATCGTATTTTGACACAAATTATTATATAAATTAGCACGTAAGATATAATTAGTCGTTAGCCGATAAATAGAAATAAGTATAACGGGCATGTAGAAAGTGGTAAAAAAATTAACGAGACTCGCTCAACGATGGGAACACTATTTTTCGGTAATGCGCGATTAGGAAGTTTGACGTAGTACGTCGGAACGGTGCGTGCTTATTAAACGAAATTCCGTCTACTACTCCTATCGGATTAAAAACGAAAAACGAAAGACGTGCAGGCGATAAAAGAAAAGTCGTCTCCTCCGCGCTCGAAGGCCCTTAAACCTGTCGTAAAATAATATTCCTTTAGCATCGTGCACGTCTTCTCCCGGGAAGAGATATACGAATAAAAAGGACAAAGAAAAATGATTACTTTTTCTTGCTTTCGAACGTTTTAAGAAAATGAAATCGGTCGAGAGGTCATCGAAAAGTCGGTCATGGCGTTGCTTCCGTCCCGAGTGCATCGAATTGTTTCACTCTATCGAGGATCCGACGATCATTTCGAATGATTCACAAGCAGAGGAGATGCAATATCACAAAGAACGATACCATTTCCAAATGAAGGATAAGGACGATGCTGTTTCTGCACGAGCGACGACCCGTAACACGCCTCTGCTTTTTCACTTGCAAGCAATTATGGATTACAAGACAGAAATAATCGCCGACGAAAGCTGCGTTATTTCGATCTGTCCTTTGTACCAATTGTAAGAGCTTCTGCTTGGCTAGCAATTAGTGAGTTCAGCTTGGCGCACCGCAGTTGGCGCATTCTCAATGCTTTTTTTTTTTTTTTCTTCGCCCGTTCAACCCACAACGAATCCAATGTCGGCGCGTACTTGACTCGGTTTAAAAAGGGGGTGTGGGAGGGAGGGAAAAAGGAAAAAGAAAGAAAAAAAAGGAAGAAGAAGAAGAAGAAGAAGAAGAAGAAAAAGAAAAAAGAACGTTTGAAAAATACCCTCGCGCTAAAATTATGTCGTAATCGGAGCGCAAATTACCTCGCGTGTACGAGTACTCGCGAGATTCTCTCTCATATATGTATTTCCCTATTAATTATCTTTCCTTCTAATCTGCCGAGCCATAGATCTAATTCATTTAACCGAAACGCGCCGTAATCCAATTGTGAGCGTCAATTATCGTCTTGAAAGAGATCACGCTTTCCAAATGGATATAACGTAGTCGGAAATAAGCGAATGGAGGGTACATCGAATTTTCTCCCGAAATTTCTAAACGAGGAGAAGGCATTCTCGCGTTAACGGCGGCATACGTAATAATCTCAACGATATCGATCGATGCACGCGCGTCCTCGACGTACGGACCTTAAATCGAAAGAAAACGCAGTTTCCCAAATACCCAATCTTCATATCAAATTCACTCTTCGAGGTCTATCCTTTGGACGTCCTTTCACTTGTACGGAGTTTACAGACCGATGGATACCTCGATACTTACCCTACGATCAATTAACAAGAGTATCGATCGAGCATCGTATCGTCATTTGTACATATAACTTCATACCACACACGTATTTGCACGTCGAAAGGAATGTACTCATTCTCTATCTCTTTCTTTTTCTCTCCTCTCCCTCCTCTCTCTCTCTCTCTCTCTCTCTCTCTCTCTCTCTATTTCAAATCAATCTATCTGTCTTTCTATCTATCTATCTATCTATCTATCTATCTATCTGATTGTCTACCTGTCTGTCTGTCTGTCTGTCTGTCTATCTATCTACCTATCACGCCCAAGTTTCACCGATCTAACACTTTTACTTTACTCGATCACACGCTAACGTTTTATTATTTGCTCTTGCAAGAATGGCCAATTAATATAGTCTGCTCAACTATGCGAGACATTTTCGATAATCTGGAAAGTCGGTCAAGCAGTGGATCGCAGTGGATCGCAGTGTCCTGTTAATGAGAGAGAGAGAGAGAGAGAGAGAGAGAGAGAGAGACCTCGTATTTACTTTCTCATTAATAATAACACGTCCAACGCGTGAAACGTTCCGTCAAGGATCGTCGTTACAGCCGTTCTCTTTGATTCATTCTTTGGCGATTCGCATGCAATAAAAATTGCAAATTTACGTGGAATATTAAAAATTCGTCGTCTCTCGAAAGGAAACGACGCATCGTTGCTCGTTCCTTCGCACGAACGAAGCACTTTAACCGTGGAAATCAAGTTCCTTGACCCGCTTTCGAGATCATCGATACGCTCCGTGGCTTTTAAAAGAATTATATTATAAATTTCACGTCGACTCCCTGTCCTTCGTACTAACGATATTTTTATGTTATTTAGGGCAAGTTTTTCTATTGTACCGATGCATCGAAAATGACGAAGGAAGAATGCCAGTAAGTTATCGACAATAAATTTCTTTTCTACGTTTTAATTGAATTTACGCGAGGCGAAGAGTCCGGGCCGGCGAAACGTTAACGTAGTTAAATCGAAAAACAAACTTTTCCGTCGGTGGTAGCGGCGAAATATCGGGGTGGTGTTTGGGGTGGTAGGGGAGGGAGAAATTACGTTCGCAAAATCGCATGCACCTCGCGTTTCATCTATCTCGTCGTCCTTAAAAAAGAAAAATCAACGCCGTGCCCCAACGTCGAAAGGATAATGTAATATCGCTCGAGACATCATTACTTTCAGGGGTACTTATCTGGAATTCGAGAATGGCAATATCAATAGACCTGTCGTTAGAGAAAGAGAGTGGGAGCAACGTCGTTTCCACTTTGACGATGTTGCCAAGGCGATGCTGACCCTCTTTACGGTTTCAACATTCGAAGGCTGGCCAGGGTAAGTCTCTTTTGACTTTGGCACGAATGTCTCGAAGAAGAAGAGCTTTTACGTAACGGATGCTTCGATAAGATATTAAAACGCCGGAAGGAAGTAGCCCCTCTTTGAAAGGCCTCTTTCTCTTGTTATCGTTACGGCAGGCTTTTGAATTGGTCGATCGATTCGAACAAGGAAGATCACGGACCGATTCACAACTTTCGGCCGATCGTGGCAGCCTACTACATCATCTACATCATCATCATAGCATTTTTCATGGTGAACATCTTCGTGGGTTTCGTCATCGTCACCTTTCAGAACGAGGGTGAACAGGAGTACAAAAATTGCGAGCTCGATAAGAATCAGGTAAAATATTATCGGATATTTATTACGGTCTCGCTTACCTCTCGGGTAAACCGTCGACGCGTTTATAATAACGCACCGTAATCGAAAAAACGTCATCAGCCGACTTAACGAGTTTATCGATCGTCTAGCGGAACTGTATCGAGTTCGCGTTGAAAGCGAAACCCGTTCGACGATATATACCGAAGCATCGAATACAATACAAAGTTTGGTGGTTCGTCACTTCTCAACCGTTCGAATACACGATATTCACATTGATCATGATAAACACCGTCACCCTTGCGATGAAGTTCTATCAGCAGCCAACCCTCTACACCGAAGTTCTCGACGTACTCAATATGATTTTCACCGCAGTGTTCGCCCTCGAGTTCGTCTTCAAACTCGCAGCTTTTCGATTCAAGGTAATAACAAAGGCAACATCTTTATCCTATCGTTAATAACTACGACAACGCCCTGATCTCGCCCCAACGAATTTCTTCCTCGCAGAATTACTTCGGCGACGCCTGGAACGTATTCGACTTCATTATCGTTCTCGGAAGTTTCATCGACATCGTTTACTCGGAAGTTAACGTAAGTTATCTTAAACGTTCCCATATATCGAATAATCACTTCGATCGTAATAATTCATTTCTCTTTCCCGGTGCCTTTCCAGCCCGGCTCGACCATCATTTCTATTAATTTCTTTCGACTATTTCGAGTGATGCGCCTCGTCAAACTGTTGAGCAGAGGAGAGGGCATAAGAACGCTTCTCTGGACCTTTATTAAATCCTTCCAAGCTCTACCCTACGTAGCACTTCTTATAATAATGCTCTTTTTCATCTACGCGGTAATAGGCATGCAGGTAAAGTACACGGACGAGTTACTTTCCTCCCTCGTGTAAGATATATATATATATATATATATATATATTAGCCGCCCTATTAAAATTAAACGTACTATCAAAACGTTGTCGCCCTTTCGTAGGTCTTCGGAAAGATCGCTATAGACGACGAAACGTCTATATATCGCAACAACAACTTTCAATCGTTCCCGCAAGCGGTCCTCGTTTTATTCAGATCTGCGACGGGTAGGAACAACTCGTTGATCCTCACTCGTACGCGCGTCACTCGCAATGACTTTGTTATCTTTCCCTAGGTGAATCTTGGCAAGAGATCATGATGGACTGTTCCGCTCAACCGAACAAAGTAAAGTGCGATCCAAACAGCGACGAATACAATAATCCATCCGGTTGCGGATCGGACATAGCATTTCCTTACTTCATATCATTCTACGTTCTCTGTTCCTTTCTGGTACGTTTCCTTCGTTCCAGGATCCTCTTATATAATAATGTCGTCGTAAAGGAACATCGGTCATTCGCGATCTTTACAGATAATCAATCTATTCGTTGCCGTCATTATGGACAACTTTGATTACTTGACGAGAGACTGGTCGATATTGGGGCCGCATCACTTGGACGAGTTTATTCGTTTATGGTCCGAATACGATCCCGACGCGAAAGGTCGTATCAAGCATCTAGACGTTGTAACGCTGCTACGAAAAATATCACCACCCTTGGGTTTCGGTAAACTTTGTCCGCACAGAGTCGCTTGCAAGGTCGGTCGATGGTTAAAGTCTAGCGACGTAATTGGATACGATACGATACGTAATCGATATCGTTGTTCCCCTTTATACCTTTTTCCAGAGGCTGGTTTCGATGAACATGCCATTGAACAGCGACGGCACGGTCCTTTTCAACGCGACCCTATTCGCCGTTGTAAGAACATCGCTGAGGATTAAAACGGAAGGAAACATCGACGACGCGAACGCCGAACTAAGAGCCGTGATTAAAAAGATTTGGAAGAGAACCAGTCCAAAACTTTTAGACCAAGTCGTGCCACCGCCTGGAGGTATATTGAACCTTCGTTAAACGGGCCCATAAACGAATATAATACGTTTATCGCGAAACGCCACGATAATACCGCTCTAAACTTTTCAGTCGACGACGAGGTAACGGTCGGCAAGTTTTACGCAACTTTCCTCATCCAGGACTACTTCCGTAGATTCAAGAAGCGCAAGGAACAGGAAATGAGGGAGGGAGACAAGGAATGTCACAATACGGTAACGCTCCAGGTAAGAGAGAAAATCAAACGGTTCGACTGAACGCATTACCATCGATGCCATTTAACTCCTCTCTCTCTCTCTCTCTCTCTCTCTCTCTCTCTCTCCCTCTCGCTGTTAAAGGCTGGCTTGAGAACTTTGCACGAAGCAGGTCCCGAATTGAAGAGAGCGATCTCTGGTAATTTGGAAGAGCTTATGGACGACAATCCGGAACCTA